>BLKR01000752.1:340000-410857 GCA_011170035.1 Teleogryllus occipitalis | reverse complement strand
AACCGGACAATCCCACCTTATAGTGACCTCAGTGTATAAGCCCCCCAATATTCCTTATAAAACAGGCGACATCGATCCACTATTTTTATCAAATCAACCTACAATTGTTGTTGGAGACTGGAACGCCAAGAATACAGTATGGGGTAGCAGACTCAATTCTCCTGCCGGCATCCTTCTTCTTGCAGATATTGAAAGATTAAATCTAACAGTGCATGCTCCTGATTCTCCCAGCTATTATCCCTACCAATCATCAATACCAGCAGACATCCTCGACTTCGGTATTTCAAGCAACATTAGCTACAATATTATTGTAGAGCCACACATCGCTCTCCCTTCAGACCATCGACCTCTTCTTTTCTCCTTGAATACTTCAATAAAAGAAAATCGCCCAGCTCAGCCCTACTGCCTACAAAAAGTCAACTGGCCTCACTTTCAGATCCTGATTTCCCGCATTCTGCCACCACTTCCATCACTGAAAAGCTTCCAAGAAATTGATAGAGCCATTGACTCCCTCACCCACACCATTCTCGATAGTTTAGATCTAACAGCTCCCCCAATACGTCAACGCAACCCACTACCTCCTATTTCTCCAATCTTACAGAGACTATTATATCACAAAAGATACATTCGTAATCACTGGCAAAAACATCGTTCCCCCTTCTTAAAATCGTACCTAAACCTACTCACTAAAATAGTAAGACGTCTTTTGGCAATATCTAACGCCCAATATCTCCACTTCCAAACTCAAACCGCCAACCCAACCGATCACACGCTGTGGAATATCACTCGCCGCCTCTTGCGCAAGCCAACTAATGTACCCTCCCTAACAACCGCGGCATTCGTAGCAACTACTCCTGCAGATAAAAGCAAAATACTAGGTGAATACTTTGCCACAACCTTCACTCCCCATTCTTCAGAAAATCCCCTTCATGATCAGTTACTCCTCGAAGAAATCCGCCGAACTAGAACAACAGTCCCAAGATGTCCAAAATTCATATCTCCCATCGAAATTGTGAACCATTTATCTGTCGCTGCCCCAAAAGTTTCCAGTGGTCACGACTTAATTCCAACGTACGTACTTAAACGCCTTCCATTCACAGCCATTCTGCATATAACATCAATATTCAATGCATCTCTTCGTATGTCATATTTCCCTCGCAAATGGAAACACGCCCACATCATTCCCATTCTGAAACCAGACAAGCCAAAAAACGACCCGTCAAGTTATCGCCCAATTAGTCTTCTGCCCTCATTAGGAAAACTGTTTGAAAAATGTATCCTCACCAGATTAATCTCCCATCTCAGTTCAGTCCAAGCCATACCTCCGCACCAATTCGGTTTTCAACCACTACTTTCCACAAATCACCAAATATTAAGACTAACCGAGGATATAATCGAAGGCTTCCATGAAAAGAAACACACAGTCGCCATCTTCCTCGATATTGCTAAAGCTTTTGACACCATCTGGCATCCAGGACTGTTATACAAACTTATTCACATCGGAACCCCCGACTATCTTATTCACATCATCAAAAGCTACCTTGCCGATCGCACCTTTTCTGTCCGCCTTCCTGGAGCCCTTTCACTATCTTTTCCCATAAAAGCGGGAGTACCCCAAGGATCTGTTCTCTCTCCCACACTATTTAATCTTTATACAGCTGATATACCATCCACCCCTCATACCTCCATTGCTCTGTTTGCTGATGACACCGCAATATATTCCTCAAACCGTGATATTGATACCGCACAAGAAGACCTGCAATACCACCTCTAAGCTTTCTGACTGGGCCAAGAAATGGCATATCCGGATAAACCCTGCGAAAAGCCAAGCCAAAATCTTCACGCTCCGAAGACCAAATAATCCTTCCCCTCTCAAATATCAAGGAGAAAATATAACTTGGCTCCCAAACAACAAGCCAGTTAAATATCTGGGAGTACTTTTTGATAGGCGGCTCACATGGAAACCAAATATTCTCCACAGAATAACCCTGGCAACCCGTAGAGCCCACCAATTATATCCCATACTCAAAACGTCATCACCCTTGCAACTCCATGTCGCCACTCACCTACACCAGTCAATGATCCGCCCAATTTTATCCTACGCTTCTCCTATCTGGGCCTCAGCCAGCAAATCCAACATCCAAAAAATGCAGGTTTTCCAAAATAAATTCCTCCGAACCATCACAAAAGCTCCATGGTTTGTACCTAACTCTCAGTTACATAACGAACTCGGCATTACTCCTATCCCCGTCCATTTCTCCCTCCTATCCTCTCGCTTCTATCCTAAAATTCTCCAGATTCCCTCAGCCGTACATTTCAAAATCGGTAAACAAAATCCTCACCACAATAGACTAAAGCGAAAACTACCGCGACAGTTCTTCGATCCTCCTTGATTTTCATGTACCCGATGTGGCTTCTCACATTTAATTCACATGAACTCAATGTATTCGTGTCTATAATTTCTCAGTCAAAGTTAATGTAATTCTATGTAACATAACTGTATCGTACTCGGATGCTGAGGGCCTTCGGGCCAAGCAGAAATAAATGAAAAAAAAAAATCCAGTTACTAAATTAAGAGAAAAATCTCTAACACGTGATGTAACCATAATTCCTGTTTTGTGGGTCTTTGATGCCAAAACACCAATTGAAAGCAAAACGTCAGTCTGTCTGCGTCTGTCCGTCTCTCCGTCCATCTGTGAACACTACTAGCGCCTAAACAGATCGTACGATCTTTTCAAAATTGAAGAATCCCTTGTCGATGTGATTCTAGTTGAAACTTTGAGATTTTAAAAATCATTCTTTAAAATTTGAGGGTACATTACATGAAGCCGTCGGTCATTTTCAAAAGTTTCTCAAAAACGACCCCAAATTTTTTTCTCTAAATTTCTTCTAAGAATAGAGTAAACTAACTCTGAATTTTCGAAAATTGGAAAAGTTTGAATTTTTTCGGCGTTTTCCTACAACTCTAAAATTGAACACAGATTTTTTTTTCAAATGAAATTTGTTGTCCATAAATAATTCTTTAATTTCATAAATAAGGTCATATAATTTTTTTTTTAATTACAGGCAGACAGACTAACAGACACAAGAACAGACACATCAACAGACACACGAACGTACAGGCTTTTCGTCGTCGTTCGATTTTTCTGTATCAACGACCCACAAAACATTGGTTTCGGGCAACACGAGTTAAAGGATTTTTTTCTACATTTCACAACATTAGTTAACCCTTTTTACGTTACCAGGACCCGGCATTAACAGTTTCCCCATTGATTATAACAATAATATTCGAATGTTGTTGAAATAATGCCTTTATTATGATTTTCCTATAGATTTGTTAAGAATACCAAGTAAAGAACAGAAGATTCCTTTCTTATTGTATTTCATTTCATATTGTTAATAAATCTCTTTTTAATATTTACTGATTATTTCACCTTTGGAATTGATTGAAAATTTTCGTTGAATAGAAAATATGAAAAACAATTTTTTCTTACTTTCTGCTAATTATGTGGTAAGAAGAAAAAGTATTGTAATCATGCGCCGGGGGACGGGGATTTTTCGACAAAAACCTCTAAATTTCGATCACTGGCCACGACAAAAGTAGACAAATTTTATTCTTGTATATAGTGCATTACGTCAATACGTTTGTAGACAGAATCCATGTTTTGTGGGTCCTTGTTACTAAAAAATCTATTTACGACAAAACGTCTGTTTGTCCGCCTGTAGTTAACACAAGCATCTAAACGCCTCACGTTCTTTTTTAGTCAAATCTGTGATACATGACAGTTTAAAATCATCTTTGTGAGAGACAAAAGTTATCAGAGTTTCTGTGGTATAGCAGGTAAGCGCACTGTTGGAGAAGCTTAGGCACGTAAGATCGAACCTCATCCACGGCGAATAATTTTTGCGGGTAGAAACAATTTTGCGGTTAATTGTATAGTTATAATCATTCGTATCCATTATAAATATCACATAAAGCATGTGTTTTGAGGCGCCACTACTTATTTTAGTGTGTTAATGTCTTCAAGAATCACGTATAAATATGCCCCTATTGCGATTCTGGCTTCAGAACGTCTGCAAGCGCCCGTGTTGAGCTCTAGCGTTATCGCAACTTTCATCTGTGACGTAATTCAACCTTGGCCATAGACGCCGAAAGATAAGACCGGCAACGACTTCCACAGAGGGTTCTAAAGACCACGGCTTCTGGTTGAAAATATTTCTAAGTAAAATGAGCTATGTAGTTGCGGGGGTTGTAATCGTTTGGGTTCTTATTGCGAATTTGATACCTTTGACACATGTAGAACATTCCTCTAATAAAAAATCTAAGTGCAATGAATATCACGTAACTATTCTTTTCGTAATAAGTGTGCTTGGACAGCTTGTTCAGAAATATCTGTGATAGCACAGTGCGGTCGAGCCAGACCTACGGACTACAGGGATCCGAGTTCAAATCCCAGTAACGCTGGAATATTTTTACCTCCACGTGTAAAGAGAGTTACGTAATGCTGTAGGAGGAAGTGTCGAAATTTTTACAGAAAACACGTTTTGTAAGTAGCTAGTTCGAAAAAAGTGGATTGTTGGTATTGTTCTTTTATTTTCTATACACAAGGCTGTCAAAACGCTTGTTTTTTGAACCCGAAAAAGTGATTTTCCAAAAAACCTCTTTGTGAATCCGTCTTCGTGTGAGTAATTCTAGAGCCTAAAGTAAACACGATTTTCACCAAAATGGATATTCCTTGAACGATCTGGCTAATATTACGAATCTTCGAATTTGAAACGAATCTTTTAATTTTGAAGGTACTTTACACCAAACCCCATCATATTTACATAATTTCCTCAAAAAGAGCTCCAATTTTTCTGTAAATCTATTCCTCGAAGCACAAGATGTTTAAAAGTGGCGTACGTTCAATTTTGGGCGAACGATCTGAATTTTCGAAAATTGCAAACAAATACCTATTAACATTGTCGAAAACAAATATTAACGCTAGAGATTTTTGTTTCATGAAATCTCTTTTTAAAAAGAGATATTAAATTAATGTAAATTAAACACTCCACTCTTTCCTAGTAATGATCCACTCTTCACTAGTAATGATTGCTGCTATTGGGTCTAACCGCTTCCTTATTCTTTGGAGGGCTACTGTTTTTTTTTTAATTTTTTTTCCAACAGCATTATCTCAAAAGTACTGGATGAGAACAGTTGATATCTGGAGTTGAAGGGATGGTGTTAGCTCCTATTGTAGGCCTGGTTCCTTGTGATTCCAGTGAAAAATCAGTAACTGCACTGAAACAGCAGAAGCTTCCGCCAATTGATAATCATAAGTGAATCACCATGTACTGGGTAGGGAGGAGAACGAGGAAATCTATATGAATTGTCGCCTGGTCTTTCTTTCTCAGATAAACACTTGGATAGTTTATCAACATCAAATCGGAATTTTAGCGCCTTTGATGTAATATTAAACATAAAAAAATCCCTTCCAGTTGTCTGCGTGTTAATTTTTAGTGTACCAAAATAGCCCCGACACCCGTATTACATTAGCCTCTTAAGTTGTATCATATTAGCCCCACAAATTTGAGGCTGTATATATCATGACACGATTAATATTATTGCATTATTTTAACGCAGAAAAGAATATTAATTCTTTCTTAATGATAACCTATTTTCAAAAATATCGTGTCATAAAAAATAACGAAGTAACATCAAAAGATTTATATCACGGTGGTAAAGTTTTTGACTGGATAAATTAGGCATTTTAGTTTTGATTTTTTTCCTCCCAAATATTGTTACATTCTGAGTGTTTGCTATATGGTCATTATAATAGAATATATTTCCTATCATTTGTCATTTTCTTGTTAATTTTGGACATAAATAAATAACAAATCTTAAAGTGTAATACATTAACCCCAATTTTCTACTGTATAATATTAGCCCCGACTGATCTTTATAACATTGTCGAAAAACAATATGAACGCTAGAGATTTTTGTTTAATGAAATCTCTTTTTAAAAATAGATCTTGTATTAAGATAAATTGAACACCCTGTTTTTTTTAAAACTGCAAATGCTTCACTTTCTTTTCGCATCGGAAAGGAGGTAGTCTTGTCGTGTACCTGGTGGTGAGGGGGAACCGTGTCAGGTGAGTTAACTTTAAAGACCCGAGTTCGAATCCCGACGAGTAGAAAATATTTTCTGCTGCAGTAGGTCTTTTTTTGTTGTTTCTTTTTTGCAGGTTCACATAGTCCGTATTGAATATTGCATAGCAATTACGAATAATACGTGAAAATATATGCTGTTGAGGCAACACTTGTTTTGAACATAAAACACTTTCTAAATAGTATGTATAGTAAGATAAACTTTATTTAGGTGAGTAAACTTAGACCATTCACTTTGATTCTCTAAATTAAAACTTGACGTAACTGAGAACAGTGTCGTCATAAGAGTTATTATGATACATATATCCTTTATTTTTAAAATCTTAGGCCCCGAAACGCGCCTCAAATTAATTATTAATATAATAGCAATAGCTACTTATATATAATATAATTTCATAATTATTTCCAAAAGAACCGGAACGCCGTTCCGTCGCGTACCAACAGAAATCAAGCCTTTTATATACAGGATATTCGGGGAAGAAATGTCGAATCTTCGAAAAATAGCTGTTAAGACAATTTTAAGCTTATTTTGTCTAATAAACTACACGGATATTCCAAATGGCTAAGCCGCAATAAACATTCAAAAGTTGGTTTGGATATATGTTTTCTAGGCAACTATTTGCGTTGTAGAAGCATATAAACACTTCATTAATATCTAAATTGTTTATGATTAACAAAATAAATGAATACATTTGATCAGAAAGAAAAATTAACCTAGAAATAAAAAAGCACCCAATTTTCACAGTTCGACGGCTTTTTTATTTCTCGGTTAATTTTTTTCTGAACAAATAAATTATTTATATTGTTAATAATAAACATGTTACATGTTTCTGGTCTGTTTACATGATTCTAGAATGCAAAGTTTTGCGTAGAAATCATATTTTCAAACCAAAATTTGCGTGTTTATTGCAGCTCAGCCATTCAAAATATCTATGTAGTTTATTAGACAAAGTATGATTAAAATTGTTTAAACAGCGTTTTTCAAACTTTCGACGTTTCCTTCCCCAATACTCTGTATATCCATGCTTCTTAAAAACCAAAAACCATAATTTGCGTACTGAAAACTAATTAATTAAACCCATGGCAGTATAATTGTTAACATAAGTACTGTCACACATCTTTCGCAGGATAAGGAGTAAAATTTAAAGAAAAATTATAGTTCGCATGAATTTTGACAAATTGCGTCTTACTTTCTATGATATTCAAATGGTAACATTATATTACAATATTCAATTGGTTAACAATTTCGTCTAAAGAGTCTTGTTTGATAATTCTCCAATTTCGTATTGTAATAAGATATCTTATGATACTCATGTCGTAAATAACTGTTTGACAACTATTATGTTTAGTGTATGTGTCTAGCAGGTTTTGCATTATTCTGAGAAACTGGATCATACGAATCACGTTTACTACGTTATTCACACAGGAGCACATGAATCTCAAAAAAGTATTTAATAATATAATCCTTGCTGATGAATCAACGTTTTATTGATGGTTTTAATTTTGAAAATTTTCATTAGTTTGGATGTTTAAATATAGGTATCACATGTAATTACATGTCTGTTAAACACGATAGCATTATATGAAGCAAGAAACATTGTTTTTCGTTTGATCATTCAACTTCATCAATCACTCAAAATTACTTTAATTTTCTCTGCTTATCAGTTTTTTAATCTCAGATCTTCGATGAAGACATGAATCAAATAACATCGTAGATATTTGAGTTTTTTAAAAATAATAACGTGAATAAATGCTTATATTTATTGAATTGGTTTTATAATAACCTGTAAAAACATGGGTTTTCTGTTGGTTTTGGGGATGTTGAAAACATTCAAATAGTAAAGGCAATGTTAAGCTGGTGACCTTTAACATTGTTTATTTGATATTTTTCTTAGGGATAGTTTATAATGTTTAAACGTTTTCAAAGAGTGCACATTAGATACCTCGAATGGCCCGTTTCCGTTTAATAAACCGCTACGTTCTCGCTGTACAGATGGTCGTGCAAAATTCAAGGTTTTGATAGATTCGTAGAATGGCGGCCAACAAACCACCTTCGAACTCTGACGATACTGAAATGTAGTCTGTGTTGGGAAGGTCATATCACTTGACCACCAAGTTCGTTCTATGTATTTTCACTGGGAAATGCCAGTGCATTGATATTTACTAAACTGTAAACAAACGCTAAATCTCTTTGAATTGTTATAACATCTGTTTTGCTTTCTTTTAGTAATATCAACTCGTTTTACCAAATACGTGAGTTTGTTATATTTTTACACGCTACAATAATTTAATTTTACAAGTATTTATTTTCAAGCATTTAGGAATTCATGAAATTTCATTGAAACGTTCGCCAATCTAAAAACCTTTTAAATGTATATTAAATATATTAATGTTGTTTAAAAATATGTATTAACAATGCGTAGATTTAGCACATAAAGCTCTGATTTGAATATTATACAATGAAATCATCAAATTAACAATTTTAGAAAGGAATGATAAATTGAATTGAAAATATTAACTTAAGTTTATATACGTTTATTTAGAAATTTCTATACTTGTGTAAATATTGTGATGTGTGATTCTACTCATGTGATCTTTCAAAACACAAAATTGAATATTTCTGTATTTGAAAACCTTAACACTACCTTCATCCAATCCAGTGCAGTTTATAGCAAACAGCTAAGCAATATGTTTCCCTATTTTTAATGGTAATGGTTAAACAAGAGGAACAAATAGTTTCTGACTCTCGGTGTTAACAGGGGACTTAAAAAAATTAATAATACAGTTATTCGGTTGCTCAACATCCCTTTGATAGAAAAACAGAAACAATTGTTTGGGCGTAATGCACCTTGAAAAATATTTTTTTATAATCAATTTATTTCCTATTTGATAAATATATCGACTTGCAAATTGTAGGACTTAAAAGAGAATATAAAAACCAAATAAAAGTTATGCTCATACTCGCCGTAAAAATACGAATTTAGCATAATTAAATTGACCACAGAATTTGTTTACAAGCAAGTGCATTTTAAGCGTATGTGGCAGGCAAAAGCGCGGCATTGGAGAACTGTTTTTTCAGTATGCCCATCCCACGCTATTCTGCTAGCGCGAATGAATTAAGCGCAAACAAATGGGGTCTACTAAGATGTTAATTTCTTATAAACAATTACATATATCTCGAGAACGAGATATAATAGCACCGAACGGATTCGGGAATTTTGCATCACATTTAAACGCCATTCAGATTAGACAATAAAAAATTTGCAACAATTGCAAATTTATAAACAATTTCCAAATTTTGCAAATCTAAAGTGGGGAGAGTCTCCCGATGTCCCAGAACCAAAAACAGCGAATTAACAATTTTTCAACAATTTATAATTTTATAAACAAATTCGAAATATGCGTTAGAACGGCCGGGAAGGCTCCGCAAATTGTGCCTGAAATGAATATCTCAAAATAGCAGTTTGTCAGGAGTTACAAATCGATTACTAAAAGTTAGAATAATTGTTGCTAAAATGATAAATATTTACTGGTCTATAGACAATCATTCTGGACGGAAAACCCCGCTTAGAAATATTTTTTTCGTCGTGGCGTACGCGCAGGCAAACTACCTCCTTCGGCAAGGAAATATGACGATATTTCCGTCTCGTACGTAAACGAACTAACCCCCTCCCCCTGAGACAGCGTTCTTTCTGCCCCTTGGGATGTTGCACCAATCACAGACAACTGTGGTTCTACCTGCTAGCGATTGGTCAACGCGTCCCTCCCCCTGCCCTCCCCAGGCCGAGGGGTGTCCAAGTTTGTCGGCGCGGTGTGGAAGATAGAATTTTGAACGACATTTTTTCTGAGGGAGAGGGTACATATGTGCATACTATTTTTTTTTTTTTTGTTCTGTTTTGTTCTGCTACTATTTTACCGCCAAAGTCTTATCCCACCGTTCTGTCCATCTCCATTTCAATCATGCATTGGTTTATGCTCCTTTCAGAGACCTTATGATAAGGGAAAGGCCTATCGACACCGCGTTATCTAGTGGTGAATGAAAATTACTACAATAGCAATGAGATTAATTTTGTAATTTTGCTCAAAGTAATTATTTATGACCTTCTTTTACGTACACAAACATTTATCATGCGACAACCTGCTTTCCTCATCTTTTAAAAGAAGGAAAATTATTTTTGACCATAAATACTACGTATTGTTCCTAATTTGTCAGTAACAATATATTTTCTCTATCCAATTCTTTGCTAGTACCAAGTGAGATGCTCATTTTCATATATAAAGTATTTTCAAAATGATATACAATACTGTATAAATATGTACATATATTGCAGTCATGATTAATGTGATGTATGTATACCTCATTTCACACTAAATTTGGTCCAATTCAATTTCACTACGATATGTTTGTGTTTGTGCGTGTGTGTGTGTGTGTGTGTGTGTAAGTATTTACAAGGAACATATTTACATACTCAGGTATTTTTCTTTTTGACAATTCACGCTTGATCGGATTGATATTAGAAACATTTTTTTCACTTTATGTCGACTAATAAAAACGAATATATTAGAGCAGCGTTGCATTTATACAAAATATAGCGCTTACTAGTTTTGGCCTTTCAAATGATTGAAACCTTGATTTATCGACATTTTGAAAAACTATGTCAATCTTACCCTCATTGTTCACACATTCGGAGAACAGAAGTATGAAAGCGTAGACTTCTACGACCGGAGTCAGCATCTACTTGGCTGTCCGAGAGACGCCGCGTCCTAGGCACAGATGCCAATGCTGTGTTTATGTTCCAGCGTTGTCATCTGTGCCTAGGACGCGTCGCTCCCGGAGAACGAAATAGACACGGAGAAGTAAGAAACGACAAGGAAGCAAAATTGCTCTTGGCCTAGACACATGAAACGAAGAGCTTTCCTGAAGTAGTAAGTGTGAGAGACGCACAAACAGTATCCCAGTTGCATACAATTATACTATTGTATAATGGCCGGTGCAAGAATTGCGCTAGTCTATGTTTCTCTCCACAACGATCTTTACAATTGTTCCAGTAAACCATGCTGCATTTGTATCAGCCTGAAAAGAAAGAAACATCACGTCTGTCAAATATTCTCCAGCGTTAAGACATCACCAATGCTCTTGCTTAATGGCTCAAGGAGTAGTAAAAACACCCTTCTCAATACAAACAGAGAATTCAGCCATTACATAAGTGGACGTGAAAGTGTGTTGACGTTCACAGAGATGATGAGGAAAATTTTGGTGAAAACATCGTGTACAGACAGGTCTGAACACGAGTTTTTTTAATCACAACGCGTTAACAAAACGATGTTGCCAATCAAAGCTGCACGATAACGTTCGAAGATACAGTAGAGAAAGTAATGAAATTATTATGTTGTGGGTGAAGTGTTTAAAGGCAATCCTGGGAAATGTTTCAACATTGCTGGGACATTATCACAACGTTGTCATGTGACAACTCTGACGTTGAGCTTAGTAGACGATGCAAAATAATAGTCACATGAACGTTTCTCTGGAGTATTCTCTGGAATTTTCACTGATAAATTTCGAAATCACGCACTTCAGAGAAACGCAAACAACAAGTACATTCCTACGATGTACTCATGGTGCAAGAAGAATAGTCTAACTTTGCGCATCTCTAATATTTCAAACAATGAGCTCTTGACAAAGAAGCTATCATCCAGGAATTTCTAACATTGTTTAATTTAATCCACGTCTTGAACTGTTTTATAATATTCACTTCTGAGGGCATTGAACTTCCAATCTCTGATGCGGCAACTAGAGCAATTATTTATCAAAGTCAGTGAACACGCATGTGCTCATATTTACATACTAAACACAAGCCATTGCAACAATGTTAAGAGGAACACCTGAAGGTTCAAAAGACGAATGTTTATCTGAACAATAATAAAATTTTCGGCCTCTTATATTACAATAATACGTGAAAATAAGAGACTTCTTCTTTTCTTTCTCATTCGTATGTTTGCAAAGGTTTAGTCTTCAGCAGGTGCAGAGAAGAGCAAGCCCTTTCCCAGAGATAAGTTTACTTGACATAAGTACACATTCTTATCTACGAACTTTCTGTAACACTATGGGAACTGCGAAACTGGGAGATCGCACCCACTGCAAAACTGGGAAATCGCATTGCGAATAAAGAAAGGCAAAGGAGCACAAAAAAGGAAGCTAAAACATTGTGAAAGGAACACGAGGAAAGGATTAAAACATTGGGTAGTGAGAAATGTGACCCTTGTAAAATTACAAGTAACAATTCAGATGTCATCGTAGTCTTTACGGTATTTAGAGCTCGAAAAGCTTTTGAAAGCTCCAAAAAGTTCATTAAAAAATATATTTCTAATTTTTTTTCAGTATTTCTTTTTCTCGAGTATATAAGTAACTGAAAAAAGTCAGCAAACAATGTTGTTCTTGGCCGTAGATTGTAATTTTTAATTCACAATAAAAAATGCTCAGTTTTGAGGCTACAGGACACACAAATCAAAAACGTTTGAACGTGCAAAAGTAAATATTATTAAAAAACGAAGCGCATAAAAAAAGAATTATTTTTACTAAAGAACTAGTATTGTAGTTTTTAAATGAGGAAAAAACAAAAATATTTGGGTTATGGCAAATAGTTTATTTGTTTGTTTATGTAAAGTCAAAAACCGGGCGTATGGCCAGTACACATTCCTATCCCCACTCTTTTACTACATTAAGTAGAATTACGAATAAAGGTAGATCAAGTTCTGTCTTCAATTTCTTCCATAATTTCCAATCTGAATATTCAACTTTCTATTAGTTAACGCAAACACATGCACACTCGATACAGTCTGAGATATTAAGTTTTGGCTTTCGAAATGAAATAATTGCTAAATATTATTGTTCGTGCAGTTCAAATGCAGTTCAAATGAAGCATTGAACAAGAAAGCTTTCGAAAAAAGTCTATATAAAATATTTCAAAGAGAAGAGATATATTAATAACGAATTTGAATTTATTTAATAATTTTATGGTTTTATTATATCTCCTGTGTTTCCCTTACTGCATCTCTATAAATTAATTCAAACCATGAATTAGAATAAATAATTTAATAATCGTATATTGACGAAAACTCTCCTTTCTCGATCACTACCAAATAAGAACGGAAAATCGCGTGACACTCGTTCTTTTCTGAACTTGAATCATTCGGATTTTCCACCCATCACCACTATCATTGTTCAAGTAATTTTGTACCAACACACGGATCGAGGAGACATTTCATCGGAGATCATGCACTACGCGCCTTAACTGGAGTCAACAAGGTAATGTACCGACAAGATGCAGCTGTCCCGTCAGAGGGTCGCTCCTGTCGCCACCGCCTCTCCCCCCCCCCCCGCCCATTCATTCTTCTCGGGTAAAAGGCACCGCACCGCTTAAGTGAAGAAATGTGCGCGCTCATTTCGGCCTACGTATTCTCACACGGTACTGGACGCAATATTTCGGCGAAAAGTGATGGGACTGGATCTTGTTGATGAAAAGATTTTGCCTACTGAAATGGTTTCTAACAATTCCTTTGACTGTCAATACATTTCGCATAAATTTTCAATCAATGAATTATTATTATTATTATTATTATTATTATTATTATTATTATATTATTAATAATTATTATTATTAAATTTATTATTAGTCGTATACTAATAGTATTTTTATCATTTCCCACACTCTCTACTAAAGATGTGCGGTGTCAATTAAACATGAAATCTAGTTGCAACCAGCTTCCTGAGGAGCAGATCTCGTGAGTATAAGTACCTCTACAAGTCTTTGCACGAAATGTGACCGTCTTGCACTTTTCAGTCCTTTTTAAACTACCTGTAAGTTTGAACAAGTTCTTAAATAAATTTCGCAGAACAAATCGCACAGCTCTGATGACTATCGGTATGACCTGTGTTTTTACACCCCACATCCGGCTGATCTTGATTTCCAAACTCTTGTATTTAAGACGTTTTATCTGTAGGTTACGACGTTGTGATCGCATAACGCAGTAACGAATGTAAGAAGAAAATTTTATAACCAAATCCTGAATAACAATATCCGATTTGTTTCCTAATATGTACTATCAGTATGGTTTTGATGGTCATACAGCATTGTGCACAGTCCAAAAGAAGTTTCAAGTTTTGGTTAGGGTTCCTAACCCTTGGAGTAAGTCTTTGGAACTTTAAAGGAGTTACAGATCTAACAGTGCAAGTAACTACTAAAGGCCCTTTTGTGTCTTTTATGTATTCGAACTTTTCTAGAAATAAACAAACTGAGACGATAAGTTCAATGGTTTCTTCCCGTTCCTGACAAAGGACTTCTTGACGGAAGGCAGCTTTAGAACGACTTCCAATTCTGGTTTCATTCTTACCCTCTTAAGCCACATAAATGATTGATGTTCGTTGACGTGTCGTGTTCATTTTTTTAGATATTATTCACGGAGTCTTTCTATTATTTCATAATTTTTGTCTCAGATTACATGTCAAGTAGCATCTGCGTAATTCTGAAAGTCTTGGGTAGTTTTCTTCGCCGTGTTTCTTGCAACAATTACAATGCCTTTATTCCCACTTATTAGGTTAGATTTAATGACCAACATCGCATGTGGATCATCTTGATGACTGACCATATGCTTTCCCATTCCTACTATTCCATTGTGACATGATCCTTCAATTTGCCTAACTTCTCTGCCTCCTTCATTCTCGAGATTCGTCGAAAACACGCATTTGGGGAGTTTCTGAAACAGAAAAAGTAGGTTTCAAACACGTCTGCCTATAAGCACTACCTGCTATTGATGGCCTCCAATGGATGGCGAGAATCCTTGGAGCATTGTTAGGGTGGTTACCAATTCTGATAAACTTCAATAGGTGAATTATTGACGATGTTCAATAGGTGAATTATATTCCTTCTTCAATAGGTGAATTATTGACCAAAGTCTCTTCTGAGACCCATTTTCTTTCTGTAATGGGTCTTAGAACATGTGAGTAAATTGACTTTCAATGCTGAGTTTGAAGCTTAATAACGTAAGTTTCAAAGAGATAATTGACATATTATAAGTAGTTTATATAAAGGTTTCATTAAAATTATATTCGTATTTTTACCTAACAGCTAAAATGTATCTCTCAGCTACCATGAAAAAGAACGTGCTATGATGTAGCACCTCTAGTTAGCAAGCAGAGCCCGTTCCCTGGTGTGCGCAGGTTCCACGGCAACTACGAGAACATCGTGGGCGGCTACTCCAGCGAGGCGTTCCTCTCGCTGACGGGCTTCGTGGTGGAGGACCACTACCTGGGGAAGATGCAGGCGCGCGACTTGCACCGCCTCTTCCGCTGCGAGCTCAAGAACCAATCAGTCATCGCGTGCGCCACAATGGTGAGGCTGACAGCGGGTTGCACTACAGTAGCCAGCAAAGTCTCTCCGATTCGAGCTGAGTCAGGGCCTCCTATTAAAAGTTGCATTTACTTTGGTAGCAACCAGATCACTGGGAAACAGCTTGAAGACGAGCCAATTTAAAAAATAATATTTTCTCAAAAACGGCTGCAATATTTGTATTTTTGTATCTAAATCTGTATCTAAAGATACAGACAGTATCCTTATATACTGTCTGTAGACTACATAATTAGGAATTACGAATTACAAACTCAAAAATTACGAATTCCAAGTAAATGCACTCTCCAGAATTTATGTAACAGCATCATATCTTACAGTACAGTATTCTACCAGCAAAATCAGAAGTTTGAATGCGAGAATGAGGCATTTCAATACAAAGTAAAAACATCAAACTCATTTATCACAACACCTGATTTTTTGGGGGTTGTGCCACTATTGCACCCTACTAACGATGTGGAACCTAGAGACAGAATCTCTAGACGGTCTACTGTGTAGGTCGCGCATCCACATTCGTTTTTTAGATGTCCATTCGAATGGACGATGTCAAATATATCGCGCAATACGCCCCTAAGTGTGTACTAGGCTATACTCTCAGCACCGTCCCCCCAATACGCACCCTCATGAACATGCAGTGTACGTCTCTGCCAGAGAGGGCGAGGACGTCAGATATAACGTCCCCAAGTGTGTACTAGGCTATACTCTCAGCACCGTCCCCCCAATTCGCACCCTCATGAACATGCAGTGTACGCCTCTGCCAGAGAGGGCGAGGACGTCAGATATAACGTCCCCAAGTGTGTACTAGGCTATACTCTCAGCACCGTCCCCCCAATTCGCACCCTCATGAACATGCAGTGTACGCCTCTGCCAGAGAGGGCGAGGACGTCAGATATAACGTCCCCAAGTGTGTACTAGGCTATACTCTCAGCACCGTCCCCCCAATTCGCACCCTCATGAACATGCAGTGTACGCCTCTGCCAGAGAGGGCGAGGACGTCAGATATAACGCCCCTAAGTGTGTACTAGGCTATACTCTCAGCACCGTCCCCCCAATACGCACCCTCATGAACATGCAGTGTACGTCTCTGCCAGAGAGGGCGAGGACGTCAGATATAACGTCCCCAAGTGTGTACTAGGCTATACTCTCAGCACCGTCCCCCCAATTCGCACCCTCATGAACATGCAGTGTACGCCTCTGCCAGAGAGGGCGAGGACGTCAGATATAACGTCCCCAAGTGTGTACTAGGCTATACTCTCAGCACCGTCCCCCCAATTCGCACCCTCATGAACATGCAGTGTACGCCTCTGCCAGAGAGGGCGAGGACGTCAGATATAACGTCCCCAAGTGTGTACTAGGCTATACTCTCAGCACCGTCCCCCCAATTCGCACCCTCATGAACATGCAGTGTACGCCTCTGCCAGAGAGGGCGAGGACGTCAGATATAACGTCCCCAAGTGTGTACTAGGCTATACTCTCAGCACCGTCCCCCCAATTCGCACCCTCATGAACATGCAGTGTACGCCTCTGCCAGAGAGGGCGAGGACGTCAGATATAACGTCCCCAAGTGTGTACTAGGCTATACTCTCAGCACCGTCCCCCCAATTCGCACCCTCATGAACATGCAGTGTACGTCTCTGGCAGAGAGGGCGAGGCATGCAGGGGCGGTGTGTTGCAGTCGCAGGAGGACCGGAAGGGGCTGCCGGGCCTGCACGCGTACACGGTGACCGGCGTGGGGTCGCTGCGCCTGGGCGACGGCCTCGTGCGCCTGGTGCGCGTGCGCAACCCGCACGGCACCGGCGAGTGGGAGGGCGCGTGGAGCGACAGGTGAGCATCGCCCCCGCCTCGCACCCCCGCTTCTCTCCAATGAGTTCAAACAACTTGTTTTATTTTTTACTAATACAATGTAGTTTGTTATTGACTTCGATACGGAGCTCGAAATACATTGCATAACTTTCCTGGATCGAGAGGGTCGTGGTTACAAGAAAGTATGAAAACAGTTGAATGATGCTACATATTCTCATATTATCTGACATCTGGGAATTATGAGAGGGACCTATAAAAGGAAATTACTGAAGGGAAATCTGAAAAGGAATTATGGGAGGGAAATATGAAAATATAAAGCGAGTGAAGTTAACGTCTAGATAATTCGTAAATAAGTAAATCTGAATCAATAAAATTAGGTGAATAATACAATTATGTATGTATTACGGTCGTTAACTAATTCTCACGTCCGTGACGTTACGTGACATTAACTAGTTTTAGCGTAATTTTCAGTGAGATACAGGCAGTTTTAAAAACAAATTTTCTCACAACGGCTCCGATGTTTTTTAATTCCTTTTCTGGAATAAAGCACTTATATAAAAATGGCACAGATCCTATTTTTTCGAAAATTACAAAATTTAAAATTGCAAAACTATACGTTTGATGATAAAGATTTTTACTTACCGAAGTCAGTTTAAAAAAATTAGATCTTTAAATAAGGTCATGTACATTTTTGACAAAACTGGTGGGTTTTTTGCTTGAAGTAAAGCCAATTTTTAAAAAATATTTCCTAAAAAATTCCTGCAATATTTTTAATTTTTCTCGAATAGAGCAAAATTTGCTTATGGCACAGATCCCATTTTCAATAATCTGTATTTTCAAAAATTACAAAAAAAATATCATTGGCAGAGAGGGCGATCTTCCATTTTATATTACAGTAATTTTTTTGCTTCTGGAAATCTGTTCCTCAAAGTTAGAACTTTAACGAAGATCATGTACACTTTTTTTTAAATGAGTAGATTTAGCATAATTTTGAGTTTATTGATGAAATATTTTAATGTTTTTCGAACCTGTCTTACGCCTTCAATATTGAAGTAGCTAGAGGTTGCTTTGTCAGTACAATATATTTCTTAGTATTAGATCTTTAAATTATTTCATGTGCATTTTTCCGAAATGTGGGTCGTTTTCATTATTTATGGGAGCATTTTCTGTATTGTACATGAGAACAAACCAAAATTCCATTGCCGGCAATTGAAAGGAAATTTTTTTCTTAGCATTACTTCATTGAGTCTTCTTCCATGAATGGAGGATCTGGTCACCGAGCGCGGCGCGGCGTTCGAGGAGAATACCAATTTTCTGTCTCCGACTGACTCTAGCTGGAACTTAATTCTACGAATTTCGTGTGTTATTGAAAGTAAATAAGTTCAGTCAATTATTGGCGATATTGAATTCATTATTTACAATGTTTGGACCGTTTATGATCATTTGATTGTACGTTTGTTGATTCAAAATGTACATTTAATGAGTCCTTTGTGTAAAGTTGGCCGTTCTGGACGGAATTATGGATATAAGTCTGTTGTGGATCGAAATCCAGAACATGAGCTATTACACTGTCATATTTTCTTCTATAAAATATCTTTGGATAAGTTCTTTTACAGTGTTATACCGACCGATAACAGTAATCTAATATTGCCCTCCCATTTCTTCATTGCTGATTTCATTTCTTTTTAAATGTGTGTCACCGTTTTCGTTATGTCTATAAAATTGTTCTATTTTCGCAGTGATCCAAACTGGAATGAAATAGACGGACAAAAGTTGGAGCAGTTGGGATACGAGAAGCAAGATGACGGCCAGTTTTGGATAAAGATGTCTCATTTCAGAAAACATTTTCCCGCAGTTTGGTTGGCAGCGCGTTTGCCAGACTTTGGAGATGATTACGAAACACTTGCGCGGCAGGTGAGTTGTATCAGAAGTGTCATTTTTGTTTGTCCTCTGTCACAGTATCAACCTCATAGATTTTTAAAGTGAAGAATGGATTGAAGCTTAACCGGGTGTAAGTTTGTAAGCATTTGCAACGGACACCCTCGACCGGAAAGGCGTTGTGGATATACAAATATATATGGCTATATGGATACGTTCACCCGTACATTATTTTCAACGCACAACGTCCACATTATTGGACACGAATTTAGCGCATGATTTTCAGTTCCATTTCATATTTTAATTAACTGACATTTAATAGCTATTATAATGTATGCGTTCATAAATGAATATTTTATTATGGGCAAATTCAATGCTGGGTTTCATCTTAGAATGGGCCTATAAAAGAGAATTTAGTTGTATAAGAAATGTTAAGAATGTGTAGATCTATGTAAGCAACACTCGTTTCTCTTGTTCTAGTCCTTCGTAGTATCACATTGTTGGGAGGTTGGCTTGAATGCCGGTGGCAGTGATTTCAGAGATCCCAAGTTCCTCACAAATCCACAATTCACGCTGATCGTGCCACAAAGAGGTGAGTACCAAACACGAAATTGTCAGATTAGTTGACACCAGAGAATATGTATTTCAAGGTACTGATGGACAATGACTGAAAGAATCGCGAATGGAACTGCAATATCTTATTTCAACTAAGGCTTATTCGAACAGACTTATTCATGTTTCCATCGCAATCGCGAAAATGATACAATAATTTATATTTTATTTAAAAAAACTATGTATTAATTACATATCTTATTTCAAAAACTAGGGATTAATTACATATTTACTAGTATGTTTCTGTGTAAGCAGGTTCCAAAAATAAGAATAATGTACCTTGTCATTACAGATGAACCTGAAAGGAAGTCCGAAGAAGATGATGAAGAAAGTGAAAGTGAAGAGGAAGAAATAGGTGACATCGTTATTCAGCTCATTCAGGAACAAGACAGAAGCAAATATCAGGATTTGAATTCTATTGGAATATTAATTTTCGAGGTAAGATTCTTAATAACAAAACATTTGCCATTATTTCCAGATAAATGTACTTCAGTGGGAAATGATAGAACAAATACGTCGTAACTAGTGGCTTGAAGCAGAAAATACTGCTTATCTATTGGACCACGATAAAATATGAATTAAACCTTCCTATTCTTTATTTCTGGTGTTGATACAGCTCAGTTTGGGCCTAAGCCTATGTCTGCGTATTAGCAGTATTGCCGGAAACTTCTGCATTACTCATTATTTTATAGGAGATATGAAAGTCACATCAAACTGACAACATTGTTTTACATTGTAACGACAACTAGCTGAACCCCTGCAATTACATCGCACGACTGTAGAAAAGTTACAATAGAAAAGTAGAACTTATGCACTATAAAGAAAAACAAAATATCAGTTTCTAGTGGTTCAGTACTTATTTTACCAGTTTAATGAAATGAGAGAGGTTTACAAAGTCACGAGCGATGCAATCTCAATTCACTTGTGTCCATAGAGTTAAACAAATTTCTGGAAATATAATTGAAATTTTTTATATTTACCAAAATCTGTACCTGCGTGTTGCAATGGACTTCAGCAGGGAATTCTGCTACCCCTCTTAACTTCAAAACACAATGGATCACGTGTAATTATAACCACTGACAATTTTTCGTAAAGGGTCAAACGATTGCTGGTCATTACGTTTATATACTTTCACTAATCTTTGCATTTAAAAACACTCAATCTTCAAACTCAAAATGCTCTGTATTCAAGAAAGCCAAGTAAAATCTCATGAAACGTTGACTGCTCCGGATAGGCCCTAGATCAACTGCAATCCGCACAACAAAATGGCGAAAATCAACGTCATTCCAACAACACAATTTAGTAATTAGTTGATCTTGGAAACAACTTAATGAAAAATCACGACAAATGAGCGGTCATCCTATTATTATTTTCAGTCATTATTAAATTTGGTGTTTATATTATAAAACCGGTTGTTAATAACAATAGTAAGTGATCACAAATCTGGTACCCACTACCTTTCATTTAAAGCAAAATTCTCGATTTTTTTTAATTAGTTGAGTAGAAGCTCAAATTATTTTCTAAATGATTTAATGTTTTAAATACAGTGGTCGCAGTTTTTGTTACCACTCCGGGCCAAAAATAATATATTAATCGACTGATAATATTTCTTATGCCTACTCGATTTCCAACCGTTGTTGGGGGTTGAGTCACTTTCTAGAATTTCGTCTTTTGCCAGTCCAGAAGCTGCAGTAATTTTTCCATCCATAGCCATCAATTTCCGAAAATCGTTTTCCGTCGAATTGGGTAGTGGACTGCACAGGATTTCTTCATGCGAGCATCGAATAGTATCTACCTCGTCTTTCGCAAATCGCGACTCATGAGGGCTCGTAACTGAAACGGATTTCAAAACATTAATAATAACAAAAAAATTCTGATCATAATAAACCTTTTCTTAATGTTGTATTATCAGACCTGACCGGACATTATGACGAATAAAATCATTGGCAGAATTTTAACATTAACTATGATTACAATTAGTAGCGTCCTTTGAGTAAAGATAGAATCGAGAGAGGGAATCGGATGAGTTGGCAACAAAAAAAACCACACACACACACACACACACACACACACACACACACACACAAAGTTCCCACTGCAGCGACTCTGGCTGGTAGGTCCTAGAGTTTCCGGGGTTCCTGTAGCGGATTTTCGACTCTAGCTACATAGGTGGAATTCCGCCGCTGACAGGAGAATTCTAGCAGTCGGCTGCTCTGATTGGTAGTTTTCCGGAGATTCTCCAATAAATACCAGCCGGGGTGCAATTCCTGGCAAGGCACCGGACACCGGAGAGAGCGCCCGTTGGACGCTCTTTAGTTTCAAAATGATATTGCTGTAATATCTTGAATATTTTAAAAGGAAAATGTATATTCCTAAGATGTGTGCGACCGTGCCACCTAAGCACGAGCCGCCACCGACTGAATGAAAAGATTGCCAAGCGTGTGTTGCGCAGGTGTCGGACCCGGCGGCGCGCAGGCTGACGCCGGCGCTGCTGGACGGGCTGGAGCCGGCCGAGGGCTCGCAGCTGCCCGACACTCCTCTGACCCAAAGCAGCGTGGTGGCGCGCGCGCGCCTGCGCCCGGGCACGCACATCGTGGTGCCCTGCACCGAGGAGCCCGACGTCGCACGCCGCTTCCTGCTGCGCGTCTACAGCCGCAAGCCCGTCACTTTCCTCAGCTAAGAGCCCCACGCGCAACGGGGTTTTCTACCCTGGCCGATGATACTTCATCTGCTGTTGCGGTGTCGTCCAATCGAGAGGTAAAACGTCATCACGGTGACGTCACTGTGATGACGTTTATGCTCCCGATTGGACGAAACCGTAACAGCTGATCAGTTGTCATCGGCCAGGTTACAGAAACCCAAGTATAGTGTGCTTCTGCTTCTTTTAGGGACGTGGACTTCCCAGAAACGTCTGAATGTTGTAATCGTATTATTCTCTTGACTCTGCTGCACTGTGGGAGAGAACGAAGGAAAATGGCCCTATATCTAATGTAAAGGAGGGCGAAATGAAAGTTGCCAACCAACTGAATGTTAAAAGTAGATGAAATGCTATTTTTTTTTTCAAAATAAATGAAGACATGAAAGATCGTTCTAATTTTATTTTTCAAAACTCACCGTTCCTCTTACTCTCATTTACTTATTTATCTAACAACACTAGGACACTGCTGTTTCTTCTTTATTGTAAAGTGTTCTTGTTCTTTTTTACTTCCATTCACTTGCTACTACCTTTTAACTAGTACTACACCAGCATATAATTTTTCACGTTATTTGTAACTTTTGAAATTTTCAAAAATTCAGAGTGTAATACGAAAATGGAACCTGTGCCATTTTGTTCTTTTTTTTCTTTCAAAAGGGCATTTCAACGAACATGACCTGTATCATTTTCTTAACCGTCCTTTGCGATACCTGAGGTGAAAATTTGATTAAAAAATTGATGCCCTTTTTGAGAAAAAATTGTTTAAACAAAATTCAAAATTGCCTATATTTCAAGCAAAATTACGCGAAAAATATTCAAATTTTCAAAACATTGTACATGACCTTATTTCAAAATCTGTCGTTAAAGATTAGATTTAATTAAGAAAAAAGATATTTATCTTCAATATTTTAGTTGTAGGAAGACGCAAAAAAATTGAACTTTTGCAATTTTAGAAAAAATTAGTGATTTTGACAATGAGACCCGCATCATTCTCTTAAACGTCCTAGTCAACAACATTTAATAAAAAAATTTGTGCCATTTTTTCAAAATTTAGAATATGTCCCAGGGGCTTCATGTAAAGTATCCCCCAAAATTAAAATATTGGTTTCAAATGCAAGGGGCCGACACATCAGCCAGATCGATAGGGGAATATCAATTTTGGAGAAAATCGGCAGAACGGTTCAGCCACTAGTGTTGTTCAGCCGCAGGCAGGCAAATGTACGGCTTTTTGTGTTTTTTTCAAATTATTTTTAATTTGCTCCGTCCTTAATCATTAACGACGCAACTCGTCTCTTCGTCCCTTGTTTTTGCCGTCAATCGATTTTTCGGTATCAAGGACCCACAACATATGGATTGTGACTACACGACGTGTTAGAGGAAGTAATTTACTACCCATAGGAACCAGGTTTATCCATTTTTTCGTTACCACGACCAGCCAATAAGAGTTTTTGTCGCAGATTCGCTGTTTTTTTTTTTTTTTTTTTTTTTTTTTTTTGTTTTTTGCATAACAATACTTTTTATCTATACAGCTTAAGCAATAGCGAGAAAGTGTAGATAGATAGATAGTCTTTATTCATGTAAATATTGCGAGAAAACTACTCGAATTTTCAAAAAATTGTACACGACTCTATTTAAAGACATGCCTTTGGAGAACCGATTTCACCCAGGAAAAAATCTAAATGTTGAATATTGTGGTAGTTGTAAGAAAACGCCAAAAAAGATGTGAACTTATGCAGTTTTCGAAAATTCACAACGTTCAAAATGAGTCCTTCGCCACTTTTTTTAACATTTCTCTAAGAGGAAAATCAAATGAAAAAAAAAAACTGTTTTAAGAACGTTTTGAAAATATGGTTAAAGCTTCGTGTAAAGACAGGAAATCTGTCTTAGTAATCGCAAAATCTGCCGAACCGACAATATCGCTGATAGGCGTCAAAGGAACCTGAGATTACAAATTCACAACGGCTGGCATTACAATTTCTGAGCGAAGAAATCGAATAGGCTACAGGAACTCAGTACTCAGGAATTCTGTGGAGAGCATTTGTTGCATCTCGTATATATTATTTGAAGCACCATTAAAATTATATTAAAATTGATGAAATCAACAAAAAATGTTCTAAAAATGACGGGAAAGGGTGAAAAACGACTTAGTCGAAATCCACGAATGCAAAAAAGAAAAAATGTAAAATGGATCGTTTCCTTTTGTCATAGAATTAATGTCTATACTAAAAGGCCTTTTCCTAAAGTGAAAATAAAGTAAATGACATTTCATTAAAATCTGTTACGAATAATAAAGGAAATTTTGAAATTGAAAAGAACTTTAGTACATAGAAATTAAATTGTGATTCGTAAGCGAGTTTGATTACGATTCGTCATTTTTGACGGGTTATCTCTAGTCTATACATATTTATTGTATATGAGTTTAAGCATTATTACCTAGGGATATAAAATTTGAAAATTGTCAGCATTTTACCTCGTTAATTCTGCGACGCTGCTGCATTGCACAGTTGACGTGACACGTTTTGAGGGTTAAATTGCGGTGCAGTGGGCACTGTTGACGACAGTGATCGGTGACATGTGTGATGTGTCAGATTTCGATAGGGCAAATCATTGTTAGCGGGAGCATGTGGCGAAAACAGCTGACCGGTTTAACATTTCAGGAGAGACTGTGTCCAAGGTAATGACGGCATAC
The DNA here is from genome assembly GCA_011170035.1 of Teleogryllus occipitalis. Taxonomy (NCBI): domain Eukaryota; kingdom Metazoa; phylum Arthropoda; class Insecta; order Orthoptera; family Gryllidae; genus Teleogryllus; species Teleogryllus occipitalis. The sequence goes on along the minus strand of BLKR01000752.1, from coordinate 385,628 downwards.
GCAATGCATGATGAAGCATCAACGGCGAAGAGGAATAGAGAGCGAAAGCCGAAGTTAACTGACAAGAGACTGCGAACATTAAAAAGGATTGTAGCCAGACAACACCGCGGCAAAAGTATCTGCAGAACTCAACACTCGCATTAAATAATATTGTTTCCACAAAAACAGTACGGAGGGAGCTTCACAAAGCTAATGTTCATGGAATGCAATTTACGGGACGCAATTGCGAAACCCAACGGAAGCCAACGAAAAGCTGCTCCAGACGTGGTGCCACGATCATAAAACCTGGACCCAGAGAGTATTTACCCTTGACCCTTGAATAGTGGAAATATAGTATTATGGCCAGTCGCGTAGTTCAGAGGGGGGGGCGGTTCGGACCGAGTGACACCATTTTAGGGGTGAACCCAATTTCAAAATTGTATAGGTGTAATTATAAAATGTATTTAAAAGTTATATTTCAATTATTCTGAATTATTTAGTTTTTTTATTGTAACGTATTGTAGGGCGTCACAAGGTCGCTGCGTCAAGGGATTAGACGCCAGGGGCCAGGCAGGATGTGAGAACAATTGGCAGAAGCGGAGACACGCCGAGGTATTTTGAGAATTCTAAGAGCTAGAGAGAGGGATGCCCAAAATGCGGGACAGAGCATTTTTGCCGCATGCAAAATTCTTAGAATCCAGGGAAATGGATGTCCAAAATGCCTGGCAACGCGACTAGCGCGGGCCGTGTGAAAAACCCAGTGACGTTTCAGGTCACGTGGGTGGGAGCTATGTAAGAGCGAACGCAGAGCGCGGGGGGGGGGTTGTCGAGCTGAGTGGAACCCTCGTGCGAACGCACAAAACTTGCGCCCAGGGCGGTGCGGAGCCGAGCTAGGCTCGTACGGCAACCCATGTGTTGGAACGCCGTTGTGGACACTATTTCCACGGGTGACCGAAGTCGCCGGAGCTGTATGCTGTGTGCATAAGGCTCGCTGAGGAGTGGCGTGGGCCACGAGTCAGACATTTCATTTTTAAGGATCGCTCCTGCGGTCAGGGGAGTAAACGTCTACCAGAGCTAAAAGTAACTTTAATTATTTACTGTACATATTGTGAATAAACCTGTACATATTTATCATTGAAGCTCGTGTCTATGATTACTGTGTATTCCCACGACGTCACACTTATATATTATAAATATTTGTCATGTGCAAATTATTGTATTTTTATTAAATAATATATCAATAATACAGTAATAGATATTTGTGTATTTAATTTATGAGGGAGAGGGTAGTGATACCAACTGAAGCTACGCCGCTGGTAAGACGAATCATCGTTTATATTGTTTCCTACAAACGGGCGAGCAGGAGAAACCCAAAACAAGCCTACAGTCTGGCCTGCTTGCTTCCCAGTCAAGCTCAGAGGTTCCTTTATGATTTGGGCTAAATAGTGGTATTCAGCTGGTGCAACCATTACCCTCACTCGCAGGATTACTGTGAATGAATATGTCGGCATCCTCCACAATGAAGAGTTTACAATAACTAGCATATTGTTGCCAAACACTGTCATATTTCAAGATGAATAATAATGCGTCCATGTACGCAGAGAAACTTGTAAATTTCAGTAAAAATAATGGCACAAAAAGTATTCGTACACTCGTCTCACACTATTGCTGCCGTTGTGTTGGTAGGCTAACGGCGAGTTGAAGCGAGTTGAGTATATACTCTGAGTTGAAGCAATTCTGCTCCGGTTCAAGGTCACCAACGTATTATTGTAGTGAACAGATTTTTTGTTTCCACTGACCGTTAAACGCCGTGTCTACCAAGATGGACCGCAAAGACAGAGAGACGAGAAAAGAAGAGCGAGTTACAATAATTAGGTTACATAATCAGTGCAAAACACAGAGTGAAATTTCGGAAATTATGAACAGACCTCGATCCACTGTCCAAGGAGTAATCGACAAATTTGGAGAAAGAAAATATGAAAATTCACTAAGAAACGGGCGGCCAAGAAAAATTGGTGAGTACAGTGGCAGAGCAATTATAAGAAAAATGAAAGAAAATCCTATCAGTGCCCCCAAAATATCGCTGATATTAAAAAAATATGTCAGATTAAAAGTGTGTCAGTACCGTTAGCAACTATGTGAGAAGAATATCACGCTAGAATAGCTCGGACAAAGTACTTCATAAGTAAAGCAAATAAGAAGAAAAGACTGTTGTTCGCTAAAACTCACTTCAAACGTGAAGTCGTAGGCTTCCGCGGCCGGAGTCATGGTCTGCCCTGAGGAAGACCACGAAATGATGATGGAATCGTTGGCAACACAGCCTTCGACGCGCCGTTACCCGGACAGCCAAGATCATTCTCACTTCAAACGTCCCAAAGAATTTTGGGAAAAGATACTTTTTACTGATGAAAGTAAATTTAACATCTTCTAATCAGATGGAAGAAGTTATGTTTGGAGGAAGAACACAGAACTTTATAAAGAGAATCTTCGGCCCACAGTGAAGCACGGCGGTGGCAGTGTTTTAGTATGGGGGTGTATGAGAGCTGCAGGAGAGGGATCCTTGCATTTCAGAGGGGACAATAGATCACAAACAATATATAGATATACTGAAGGGTTGTGTAAAGCCTAGTGTTGAAAAACTGGTATTTAGTGATGATTTTATATTTATGCAGGATAATGATCCTTAACATGCCGCCCTAAATACTCGCCTTTGGATACTGTACAACATCCGATTCTTCCTCCAGACTCCTCCTTAGTCACCAGACATCAACCCGATAGAACATCTTTGGGATTATCTGGAAAGAAGGCTTCAAACTAGGCATATTACTAGTAAGCAGACACTAAAAACAGTTCTACTGGAGGAACGGAATAATATTTCGGCCAACATGACATCACATTAGGTTAGTTCTATGTCACGAAGATTGGAAGCAATAATAAAATCAAGTAGTTATCAGACTAAATATTAGATATACCAGAAAAACTTTATTTTAAATTATAATTTTATGAAATCTATCATTTGTACGAATACTTTTTGTGCTCCATTTCTGCAAGATAATTTTGTAATTAACAAATAACTAAAGTTTGTACTCATTTGTCTATTACTAATTTGTTATTTATAAATAAGTATTTGAGCAATCTTACACTGTGATGGATAATTTTATGCAAATATATTTTATTTGGGGGATGCAGGCATTTTTTGTTTTACAATATTCAATGTACAAATCCTTTTTACACTCACTGGAATTGAATCGTTATGGGGCATTTTGGAGCAGAGAGCAAGGGGCAGATTTCCAGCTCCCACATAGTTTAAGCAATTGGTGGATGTTTTGAGACAAGAACGGGAGAACATTCCGATGAAACTATTCAGACTACAAATCTACTCCATGATGAATTACAACTGTTCTCAAAGCAAATGGTGGCCCAAAATCCTATTAATAAATAAATATTATTTTGTATTTGTTAGGTGTTCATATTTTTTCCAACCCTTGTATGTATTTGTAGTTCCCCTGCCAAAAGCATTGGAGGTCTTCACTAAAATGACTTGCCCCATGTCATGTTATGACCAGTTAGATAAATCTAAACAAAATATTTCAAAAGCTATCTTTTACATCTTCTGCATATCGAACATCTCTAAAAAATAACTGACAATAATAAAACCCGAACTAATATTCATTGCCTAGGTGTTCTCAGTTTCTTTCTTTGAGCGCAATATGTGTTATTGAAGATACTTTTAACCCATTTCTTCACTGAATGAAACTTCACACAAAAATACTAAATTAAGAGGCTGTTGTTGCAAAATTAAACAAAACTCAATCACATTCAAACTGTGGAACAAAATACCATCTTCCCCTTCGTCAGTCATTCTTTGTTTTCATTCAATCTCCTGGCATTAGGAGGCAGTAAAGGGATAAGACCTTAGGTTTTAATATCAGTTGAAGGTACAAGTAGATCCATACTCAGAATTTAAAAAAATTCTTTATCGTTAGTGAATCACTTAATTTCATTGTTTCTGTAACTTCTAGTTGTAAAAGTCTAAGGTGTATCTTGAACCATTTTAAATTAGACAACTTTTAGCATAATTATTAGAATAAATTTAAAGGAAGAGGCTCAGCAATTATGATTTCATTAATGTAATACAAATTGAGATTTGATAAAAATGAAAATAAACAATAGCTCAAGGTAGTGGCTTTATAAACATTTTGTTTATTGTAATAACGTACATTTTAATTTGGTTTGGCTAGTTAATTTTGCTCATGCTTATTCTAATGCATGAAATATGTAATGCTTCTTTTTCAGTCACTGCCATTCTTATCCTGGCATTTGTCCCGGTTTTACTAACATCTACTACAAAAGCTTAAGATGGACCCATGTTCCTACCTGGACAATAAAAGAGCTACAGTGAAACCCCTATTTTACGCCACTCTAAGGACTGGTCAGAAAAAGTGTAAAATTGAGGAAAATGTAAAAAGAAGGAAATTATTTTTTGGCATATTTTGTTCAAAAACATTGTAAAAGAATAAATAATGCATTAAAACTTCAGTTGAAAAGAAATGTATAGAAACTAGTAGAGCTAAACTAGCACATACCTTCTCATCCAAACTTTCAGGAAAAATTACCCAAAAAGTACGCAAATTTTTGGAAATTTGAACATGACCTCATTTCAAAATCTAACTTTAAGTAACAGATTCCATTGAGAAAAATCTTTTATTTTCATAATTGTTAGAAGACACTGAAAATAGTTTGAACTTTCACAATTTTCGAAAAATCTTAGTTTTTAACAAACATGAGACCTGCACAATTCTCTTAAATGTCCTTCACACTATCTAACAACAAAATTTAATCAAAAATGTTGGAGTCTTTTGAAAATATCCCAAGGGCTTCATGTAAAATTACAATATCGGTTTCAAATTTGAGGGTCCGTGACATTAGTCAGATTGATAGGGGAATATCAATTTTCGAGAAAATCGGCTGAACCGTTTAGCCGCTAGTGTTGTTCACAGATGGGTGGGCAGATGTTTGCCATCAAATGATTTTTCGCTATCATGGACCCTCACAACATGGATTCTGGCTACATAACGTGTTAGCTACTGGATTTATCCACTTTTTCGTTACCAGGGTCCGGCCAAGTTTTTCCGCCAAAAATTTGCCACATTCTTCCGTAACATTACATAACTTTTTACTGCATAAGCGGTAGTGAGAAAGTAAAAACCAGCAACTGACGTATCACTGGTGACAAACTAACTCAACAAACACACTAAATGAAATGTGGGCTTAGTCCTGGAAAATTACTCAACCAATTCAGAGCACTCACCAAGATATACTCCAATTTGTAAATAGCAAATCACATAATATTTATATTTATCCACCCTTCCCGATACTGTCCCTGATACACTATCACTGCTGCCTTTTTTTTTCAGAATGTCCATCTAAAGAGTCCTGACATGCAAAAGTCTTAATATCGGGGTTTTAATACACAGTAGGTCAGATGCAAAATTGAGGAAAACGTAAAATCGCAAAAACGTATAATCAAGGAAAATTATACATAACTTATATGAATGTTTTGTCGGGACTACTCATTTGTGACAATTTCCGGGAACACATAAGATCAGGGAACGTAAAATTGAAGTTTCACTGTATTTTTTGCTGCAAATGTCATAGTTATACTGTCTGAAAATGAAATATTTTAATATTGATGTAACTGACACAATTAAGTTGGTTAACACAATGGAGTAAGAGTGTCCATGTCAAAACACCTCAATAGTGATTCTTACCCATAAACATTTTTTGTACTCAAACACCAGGATTTAAAGAAGAATTGCATTTAGAAATGAGATCAACCAATAAATTCATATTTTTCATGTCCCACTGGAATTTTTGTTCTGATGGACTCAACTACTAATATCAATGAGATGTTGCAATCTAGACCAGTGGCGGCTTGTGCCTGCTATAGCACATTTATATTACAACCCAACATTTTCCTTATTTAAAAATATGTAGTTTATGTATTAAGCATATGCTTCATTTGAATAATTACTATCATGAGTTATAATCCCATAACAATTTTCTTGCATTAACTCCAAAGCAGATGAGAGAGAATAATCTACAATTACAATGCATGCCCACTGGTTAACTTCTCAGAGGCTACATAGGCACCTTGATGGTAAAGCATCGATGATGATACCCCATAACTGCCACTGACAAGCAGTGTGATAAGAGGCAACAGCATGTAGCATATTCAAAGGCCATGAATGAACTTCACACCTTCGTGCATGCAGCTTATTCCATGATCCAATGACAAGGTCACACAGAGGGCACGGGTGAACAAACTTGTTGAGAAAGCTGCAAATAGGGTGCAGCAAACGAGTTGATAGGTAAAAAAAAAAAAAAAAAAAGAAGAGACATTTATTAAATTATACACACGTTTTAGAGACAGATTGCATTAAAACAGAAAATGTACAAATTTCAAGTTATACAAGCACTATTCATACAAAATTTTAGAAAAACTAATGTTTTAGGTACTCAGTGATGGGGGTTTGCATCACCTGCCCTGTCAAATCATGAGGGAGGTCTTGGCTGCTTTCAAATGGGCCTATACACAGTGCCTCAGAAATGGCTGGGTTTGTTGGGCTACACTTCCACATTTTTGTTTTGCGAACCACCCGCTTTTGAAGTAATGAGCCGCCACTGATCTAGACTTATGTTGAGCTACAATATAAAGAAGCAAACTACTTGGCACAACTTTGGTTAAAAACAAAACTGCTGTCAAAATAAATATAGGCATTAGAACAGGAAATCAAGGGTTATCACAGAAGAACACTTTTATAGCATTTTCTCTTATTCAGGATTCCAATATTTCTAGGTTGTCATATTAACAACCAAAGTTAACAAACATTAGTTTTTGCACAATATTCTAATATTACAATGCTTCAAATTTCGTACCGAGTCATGCACCGTTTGATATAACAATGTACACACAACAGACATACAAATCGAATCATCCGAATTTCAGACATCTATATCCACACAGTATGAAAAATTTCGCATTATTCACTAATAATCACGAACACGCATGCTTACATTATAAACATTCTGCTATATCTAGTAAAATTCGTTTTGATATTTATCTACAGTTACAATATTCACAAGTAATCATTAAATGTACACGATTCACATACGTAGTGACATTCAAGAGTCAGCATGTCCATTGCCAGTGCATCACATGAAGTACCGGAAAAAACAACACACATGGAAATATTCTGGCAATAATTGTGCAGAAGTAAGAATTTTTCCGAGTCAAATTCTTATATCACCAATATTCCACAAATTCAAACTGTACAACAGATTAGTGCTTCTTTTCAAAATCCTTTAAAACTGCTTAAAGGAATCTAGTCAATTCCTTTTCAGAAAAATTACAATCTGGGTTCTTTCTTTCAAAATGAATTCTACAACACAGAACAATGATTACATATAACATCACACTGTTGCACCATATATAACCAAAATGACAGCAACGTAATACATTGGAAAGGAGTCTTCTGAAAGTACTAAATACTTGGACTTCGAAAAGGCAACCATTGCAATTTTCATTCCATATTTTGCCTCCTACTGTCAAGAATTTCTTGTCTTCCCAATGAAGCTGCAGTCAATTTATAATCGATGTACTGGAATATTTGATGGATCAGCAGTAGATCTCGCCTTTCACAACAGTTTGTACACAAGATCTTACACAAATCATCTTCAAACATCTTCCCTGTGCTCCCAATGCTTCTTTCAAAGATGAATTACGGAGTCTGCTAAAGAAAAAGAATAAGTATATAAATAATCATTGCAAACTGTAACTAGTTGCTCATTATTACGTAGTGTTTTAATGATTTAAATCAAACAATGTCAAAATGAAAGCCAGTGAAAATCACAAGACCCTGATGAATAATATGATGCTCCACAACAACTACTTTTCTTTACAAATTTAGCAAAAAATATTTGAATAATTATGAAATGAAGGCTTTTCCTTGTTAGTGTGATATTTATACCCAGAAATTGTGTGTTTTTTCAGTGTGCACCTGTAGATTTTTCAATATTTTTCTTGGTTTAATAACTATTTTACCACTACTCTTTAATTTAAAAAATATAAAATTATATTACTATAATATATTGAATATAAAGTGAAATCTCCCTATAATGAGCATGCTGAGGACCAAAAATATGTTCACTTGAGAGAGGAGTTTCATTATTTATACATTCATGTATATACAAAGTAATTAAAAATTCTTTTCAGATCTCTGGGAGTCAAGATACATTACAATAAGATAATTTGTGTGTGATATGCTTATCATAGAATTTCATTTCATAATTCTGTCAGTGTTTTCTTGGCTTGGTGTCTACAGTGTCACACATTGTAACTTACACACGTGTTATTATGGAGAAATTAAATTTCAATATATTTATGTGGACAATACTCTCTACTGAAAGTGGCCCCAAATCTTCGATAAGCCCCCCCCCACACACACACACACACACACACTCTTTGATTAAAAGACAGTGATTTCCAAATGCCTGTACGAGAAATGGCATTATCATGGACAATAACCCATTTAGCAGGCCTGAAAGCAAATTTGATTTATTCTGTGTGTTCATACATTCAAAGAAGCCCAACTTACATTTTCCTGGTGATTAGGAGCCTGTGGGGGTGTTGGCTGAGCAATTACTGCGGGAAGCGCCTGACCCTGTTGCTGCACAGCCACTGCTTGGATTCGCATTGGACTTGATCCAGGTTGTCGTATTTGCTGCACGTGTTGACCTTGGAGTGCAGCACTCACCTACGCACACAAGTTTTCTATGATTATCTCCCTCACATTTTGATGTGAAAACTACAAAGCTGTAACAAATACATTACATTTGCTTGAACTACATTGCAGTAATTTTAAAAAAGTACTACATTTGGGTAATTTAAAAAAAAATCAAAAGAATAAATAAAAATGGTGTTTAGCCATTCGTCAGTGCATTTAGTACTATGCAAATAAAAAATTGACACTGAAAATTTGGAGCCTTTTTTTGTCAAAATCTTGTTTCTAATAGTGCCTATGTATCATTCAAAATTCAGTGAAAACTACGCCCCCCCCCAAAAAATCAACCAATGCGCACGCCCCCGCGCGACCACGCTCACGGCCCCGCGCACATACACACAACAAGAACGGCAACATTAAATAAAGAAATAATTACATTTGAAGAAAAAATATCTTCAATGCTGTAGCTGTTCAGTGGGTTCAAATCATTTCAAACTTTTACAATTTGCAAAAATTGAGGTGTATTGAATCTTGGACATATCTTCATCACATATCACCTTTATCAAAACACATACTTCACTCTATTCTTACAAGAAATTTAAAGAAAAAAATTGGAACCATTTCTAAGAAAAATTTTGAAAATGTCCAGAGACTTCATGCACCCCCAAAATTCAAAGAAATATTTTCAAAACAACAGAGATTTGAGGCAGGCCAGATTAACCTGGAAATATTCATATAGGAAAAAATCCTACTAAGAGTTGAGATGCTAGTATTGTTTACAGACACAAGTTTTGAGAAGACAAGAAAAATGAAAAAGAAAAACAACTTTTTATGTCTCACGGGACAACAAATCGTATATTCCCATTGAAATCTCGAAATAGATTTTCCACAGCATTACGTAACTTCCTCAGTAGAATGTATATTAATGTGCATACCATGGCTGCACTCTGCATCAAAAGAAGAAGACACAATTGAGGTTCTGTCTTTATTGCAATGAGTGCCAGTTGCAAATGTAGGAGATTATTTGTAGCACATAAATGTGGCATAAATGGAGTCGGAGTGAAAAAAAATTGAAATACATAAGATTTTACCCCTTCATCCTTTAAATATTTTATAACCCTTTAAATAATTTTAATAAATCAGATGAGTAAAATAATATATAAATCAGATCAGTAAAAGTAAGTAATAAATCAGATCAGTAAAATAAAATACAGTAAAATCTGCCTAAGCCAGAATCGATTGAGACAAAAAAATTCCGATTTAGGGAGGTTTCCATTTTATGCAAGGTTGTCCATTTTATGACCTGATATTGACGTTTCTGCCCTGAATGCAGTCAATTACATGACTTTATTATAATTATCAAAACACATTAACGTATAACATATTTATGGAAGGAATCATCAATAAATGAATATTAACACTCTTCTTTGACAGCTTATTTTTGTTAAAAAATACACACCTTCCTGGCTCTAATCAAACTGCTTGCTGACTTTTAAAGCACAATGTGTCAAAACCCAGTAATATGACTTTCTAATACACTCGCATGGTCTTGAGCAATGCGTGTCTGGTTGAGAGGTTATGCTTTTCCACACGGAGCAAGGAGACACATAAATAGAAGCAATGCCCTACACCTCCCCATGCTCAGAGAGTCAAGAGAGAGGAAATTCCCTTAAGACCCATGCCTTGAGAGACAAGTGACCCCAAGGTCGAATTCCACTCTGACAGCTGAAGCCCTTCTCCTTCAATGTCCGGCTGCCATGACTAAATCGCATGTCACAGGGATAGAGCATTTAAAACAAACATACAGATGCATTCATTTCAAGAACATTTCACGTCTCTGCCAACTGCGTAAAATTCACGGGAATTCCGTTTTATAAAGATGTTTTTCCTGCAGAACATGAAAAACCATTCTCTTTTCATGATGAAGAGGTTCCCATTTATGCTATGTAAAATGCCATTTAACTTCACAGGCTGGAAACATTTTCCGGTTTAGGCAGGTATCCAGCTTATACAGGTTCTGGTTTAGGCAGATTTTACTGTATATGTAAAAAAGTATTATTCATGTCAATTAAAACAAGCCTATTTCCAAAATTATACGACCTATTTTAGCCTGTTAAGTGCCTATTTAATACACTTAAAATAGACGATAACAGAACCTACAAAATTAAGGTCTAGTCATTGTAGAAACAATGTGCAATGAATGTATATAACATATGAATATGAGTAATCATTTGTCAAACTTGTATCATGTAGGTTCAGGATAACCAATGAACAAGTAAGTTATCACAAATATTATTACTGAAGATAAAAATGAATATAATGATTAGATCCTGGAAGTTTAGGCATTTACTTTACTTAAAATAGGCAGGCAAAAAGGCACTTATTTTTAATAAAACACATTAAAAAAAGACACATATTCTGGCTAAAGTATGAGGTTAAAAACACAAGAAACTTTGAAAAATCACCATTTAAAAGTAATTATTGTAAAGAAATCAATAATTAAAATGATAAACATTTTTATTCTAACTCTAAAATTTACATTAGCACTCACGTAGAATGAAACTTCCTTTTCCTTATAACCTTTGCACATGACTATCTGGTATGACAACTACAAATTTATTTTACTTGTGATGCTGTCTCTACGAAATGCTATTGTGGACTCCCTTTTGAATCTTGAAATGGTATCAGTGATAACAGAATTACAGATAGCGTTCTTTGCACTTGTGTCATCTCCAGAAGGGAAGAAAGAATAAGAAGGAACAGAGAAGGGTATATCATGTATTAACACCTCTGTCTTCAAAAGGGATCAGAGGCCATAAACAAACATAGGATGAGATTTCTCATAAGCAAACAAGTCTGTCAGTATCAATGAAAACTAACAAAAATCTTCACTGTTATCATCTTTCTTTCCCTTTTAGATTTTTAAGACATCCTGAATTTGGAGCCTCCGCATCCACAGAATGACAATACATGACCGTGTCTTCATGTTGTCCACTTTTGCAGGTATGTTTCCAGCTTGATAGACATCAGTGCCAAGAGGGAGAAAAGGGAAAATAATGACAAAAAAGGAACAAATAAGGCAAAAAAGGGTACAAATAGGGCAAAATGCCAAAAATAGGCATCAGAAGCAACAATCGGCAAGAAAAGACGAAATGAAAATTTACTAAAACAACTCCAGAAGTACATTTCAATGATCCCTAATTGTCCAAAGTCATAAAATCGTAATAATAATAAAAGGCATATTGCCAAACTTCCGGATCTAATAACGATAATTTAAAAAACAGTAAGATTCATTCATATCTTGTTTTTTTCTCCCTCAATTTTCATAGAACATTTCATCCTCCATTTTCACACATTAATTTGCACTCAAACAACATAGTTTATTTACTTATTTCTCTTAAGCTTGTATTTCAACAGCAATCAAACAGAAGAATTTCTGATTCATGGAATAAAGTGTTTTCAATTGCTTTCTACTGTCATAATTCTGACTCCTCTCTACCTGTGACAAGAGAGCCTGCTGCTGTGCTGCTGAAGGGCTGACTTTAATGGTTCCAGCAAGAGCAGATGCCAAAGTTGAAGCTACACTGACTGTTGGTCTTCCTGCAGAGTCAATTGTCACATTGGGCACTGTTGTCCTGCCACCAGGTGCTGCTGTAACAACCTATGGAAAACAATATTGAGATATTAAACAATAAATAACTTATTTCAATTACTGACTCGTTCACACCATTAAGTCATTTTGGAAAGAAAAGCAACTACATAAAATCACAGATTAGAAGATATGGGAGCAGATTAAAACCAGACACATTCAAAGAAAACTTAAAATATAAATAAATAAAAATTAATCAATTAAGAAGGCATTCATAAAAAGAAATAAATTTGTATTCTTTTTATCACAATTTTCTTATGAAGTTTCCAAGACAAAAGTGCAAAAGAGAGTTACCAATATTTATTTTCAATATAAGAATTATCAATGTCTTTTGAGATTTCTATCACACTTCCCTCTATTGCACTTTCCACAATGTAGTTCACCCACAAAGATGATTCAATGTTTTAAATAAAAAGATGGTAAAACTTTATTGTTTCTCATAAAAAATAACATTGTGAATGGTTAGTTTTCCATAGCACATTTCCTTTTGAAATGAAGGGTTTCTTGAACATTGCCCTCCATCAACACAAACTGGTTAAGATACATCTGAAAACATTTCCATTTTTATTTGATAATACACTTTGAATGTTAGTGAATCCAGTAAAGATATTTCAATGTTGTTAACATGAGAGTTGATTAGTATCATTCAAGAAACATCAAAATATATTTTGAAGTAAACTGCCATGATGTTCTTTCTCTCTTCTTTCTGATCTTTTATCTTCAATAATCCTTTGAAGGCAAATCGAAGTCCAGGTCAAAAATCCTGGAGTTCAGTAAAGAACAGTTTGTCAGTAACAAATATCTCAAACAACCAGTACAATTATTGTTCTGCTACTTCCAATAATTTTATCTTACACAAACGTACTATGTCATGACAATTGCTTCATTTACTGTATTTACCCGAATATAAGATTTTTTCTCCAAAATATCTTATTAGAAAAATACGGGGTCATTTTATATTCGCATATTAAGCATTGTCTGTTAGGATTTATGTATTTATATGACCTTTCCATGTAACAAAAGTTGCAAATAACAATCAGCTACAAAGATAATGAAAATATCACATTTATCTGTAATACCTAATTACATTCACAGACTTTTTCTCGGTATTCAGCATGAATTTGCCGGGCAATTCAGACCAATATGGGGCCAGTAATAAGAGAATCTCAAACGGATAGCATTGTTTCCAGAAAAATGCAACATGAAAAGAAATCTATAACTATGTATTTGTATAAAAGGGAACGTGCATACTTCTGTCGTATGTAGTCGCAAAAACTACTTGACCGATTTTCCTGAAATTTTTACACACTGTCTTCTTAGTATCGGGAATATTTAAAGAGTGGTTTGAATAAAGTCGGCCCCCCTTTTTTTGCAGGGGGGGATGCCGTTGACTCGCTCAGTCTACTCAAGTGTCCCAGAACAGAAGCGCTAGGCAAACCGCCGAACCGTCAAGTATTAAGCGCGTATTGAACGCATATTCTGCCCTTACAATTATAAAACAACCGCCGGAATTTTAATACGCGGCATTATATTACTTGAACGTTGACTCAGACAAGTAAATCAAGAAGTGTCATAGCGAGCGCATGCCTTAACTTGAGGAAGAACGTTTTAACAATAGGATTCTTGACAACCATGACCGGACCAACAAACCCATACTCGTGAGAAAATCTTTCATCTATTAGAATTTTTGCTGATGAAAACTTGATTAATAATCACGTGACTACAGTACCAGCAGTGTATAAGCGACTCTCACAGTTCTCTCGCCACGTGCTGTGGCATGTCATGTGACCTGCTCTGAACCTATCAGGTTGCTACGATTTGTTAACTTTCTCACAGCCAGAGTTCAGCATTGCAGCTCATCTGATTCTCGTTCAGTCGGGAACGGGATAAGGTTCGGGTATACGGAAGGTTATGAACATCACATCAAGACACGTGATCGCCTGTCGGTAAGAGAGAGAGAGCGTCAGAGCGTTGTGAGATGTCATTTAATTGTCATGTAGGTGGTGCCATGTGCATAGTAATGTGTGGCAACAGCGCATTGAACTGTCAGAGTTGCTTATATGCTGCTGGTACTGTAGTAGCGTGTAAAGTGTAAAAAGAGTTTTTGGAAGTTTAGTTCAAAATGAAAGTAATTCCAAACTGTGGCGGCAGAGCGTGCGCTAAATTCTCATAATGCTACATCCCCTTCATTCGCATTTGTCCGTCCAGAGATGCCCACCAACAACTGATCTGGATTTATTACATAATCTTCTATATATAGCTAAAAGGGAGTGTGCTTATGTCTGTCGTGTATACACAAAAACTACTCGTTGACATTTTTATACTCTGTTCTTATTAGTATCAGGAGTATTTAAAGTGGTTTGAATTAAATTGAACACATAGGGGCGTTGTTTTTGCAAAGTTAATCGACGAGGAGGGCTCTACGCCGTTTCCAAAGGACCTTGCTTGAAGTGAGATCTACGGATATTCTTTTCAATTACACGCATGACTTTCATTCATAATATCGAATAACATCGAAGTTGCGATTTAGAAAGCAAGAAATCTGAATCAAACGGAACACTACATTCGAATATTTGATTGTTAAAGGGTAGTGAAAAATAGTAAATGTAAATGTAAAATAGTAAATGTAAAAAAATAGTAATACGAAGTAGTATATAAATAAAAGGACAAGAAAGTCAAAATCATTGCTCCACGATAGAGAGGCTGCGCGGTCTCTCAGTTCGCACATCGACGAGTGCAAATATGCTTTTTACAAGAGAAGGAAACGATAAATAAAATTACTCCCACTCACCCACACACGCAGGAGTTCGGTATCAGGGGCCGCCAAAACGTGTATTTTCCGTTGAAATCTCGAAATCGATTTTCCGCAGCATTACATAACTTTATACTACGTATATTAATCCTTATATCTGTAGCATGCGAGACAGTGAAAACTAGAGGTGTTACAGAATGGCACAGACTTTCTCGTAGTAAAGTTTTCTAATTTCCTTAGTGTGGACTGGCTTTACGGTCATGCCACATCCTCATGCCAGCTGCCATCTATCGTCGCCCAAAATACAATTTTTTGGCATTTTCGTAACTTTTTGGTTTCCTAATTGTAGAACCCAAATATTACTTCAAGAATATTAAAGAAGAGTAAAACCTCGTCCTAAATAGAAATTTTCATTGAAAAATTCGAAGTTGTTTCTAAGAAACAGGAGTTTTTACTGTTATGCGAAATGTAAAGCTCTTTTTCACAGGAATGTATTTAGTTTTTGAAAAACTACACTCAAATCATTTGGAGCACTTCCACTTACAAATTCAATAATGTACACAAATCGATGGAAATTGAATATTAACGGCATGAGAGATATTTTTAAAAATTAATTTTGAATATTTTTTTAAAAAACAAAAGATATTACCAAAATGAACTTTACGGCATATTAAACGGTGCAATTAGCACAATCCATTGGTAAAGTATGAAGAAAAAGTTTGGAGCCACTTTGGAGAAAATGGCGTTTGAGCGTTTCTGAAAATGCGGAATTTGAGCAAATATTAACAGAAAAAACTGTTGAGTTTTCAAGAAAACTTACATGACATTATTTAAAGCACATGTATTTATAAATATAATAATGAGAAGAAATCGCCTCTAACGGTAAATATTAGAATGTGAGAGACAAGTAAAAAAATTATATTTTTGTAATTTTGGAAAAAAAAACACAAAAGAATAGGTCAGCGTTTATGTCATTGTATAGGGTACATTTGGCACTAGGCCGACCAAAAATTTAAAGAAAAAATTTGGAGTAGTTTTTGTTATATTTTAAAATTTCAAATATTGCATGCTCCGTTGCATGAAAACAACTTTTTTTTTTTTAATCCTACATGACCTTAACTAATGAACTATTTATGGTCAACAAATTTAATTTGAAGGAAAAATCTGTCTTCAATTCTATAATTGTAGGAAGACGCTGAAAAAAATTCAAACTTTTGCAATTTTCGAAAATTCAGAGTTAACCGTGAAAATGGGACCTATGCCACCTTTATAAGTTTATTTTACTCTATTCTTACAAGAAATTTAAAGAAAAAATTGGAGCCATTTTTGAGAAAATTTTGAAAATGTCAGAGGGGCTTCATGTACAGTACCCCCAAATTTTAAAGAATGTTTTTCATAATTTCAAAGATTCAACTACAGCCAAATGGACAGGGGTTTCTTCAATTTGGAAAAAAATCCTATGCATGTTTTAGGACCTAGTAGTGTTCAAAGATGGATGGACAAACAGACGGACATTTCAGGAGAGAGAAACAAACAAAAAAGGGTACTAAGGGACCACAAAATGTGTATTTCCATTGAAATCTCGAAATCGATTTTCCGCAGCATTTCATAACTTCTTCTACACTACATATATTACTCTGTATATATGTATGTACCGAGAAAATATTAATTAACGTTTTTGAAGATCACAGAGCTTCCGACTCAGGCCAGATCGACAAGGGTTTATTCAGTTTGGAAAAAATCCTACGCGTAGTTCAGGCGCTAGTGTTGTTCACATACACCCGGATGGATGGACGTTTTGCCATTTGATTTTTTGGTTGGTTAATTTTGCTGATCAGAGAATGGAGCAAGACCTTAAAGGCAAACCACATCAAGGAAATTAGAAAAATTTGTTACAAAAAAAGTCTTTGCCACTCTGTAGCACCTTTAGTTTTCTTTTCACTTTAGACCAATGTCCTTTGGTATAGAAATTGTGTTATGACTAATGAAAGTAACCCATTTTTATGCACCGTTTTTTTTTGATTTCAAATAATAAATCATTTTTTACCTTTTTCTTTCATTTTAAATGCATTTTTTTGCTGATTTCATCGATTTTAATATCATTTCAATTGTACTTGCTTCAAATAATATTTACATGATGCAACAAATGTTCTTCATAGAATTTCTGAGTAGCCTATTCAATTGCTTCACTCAAAAACTGTAAAGACAGCCATTGTAAGTATGTACTGTAAGGTTCCTGTGATGCATATTTGCGCTATTGTTGATTCAGCTGAATTCGGGATAGACACATTTTCTGGTAAAGAACAGTCCAAACTAAAAGTTTGCACGCTGAGTTCACATGAATGAACAGAAGAAGCTTCGATTATATCAGAAATGTAGCCAACAGCTTGAGTTGTTCATCCGAACTGGCTTTTATCACATTTTTTACATCATTTTTCTTTAGTTTTAGAGCATTTTCAAAACATTTTAAGAGCACTTTATTGGGCATTTTTAGCAATGTTTTAGGTCATCAAAATCTGCCCCCAGTTATAAATGATAATCTCTTGTTCATTTTACAATATTCAGTAAATTGTGCAGTTGAAACAACTGACTCCCCTCAGGTCACTTTTTTCTTTAAAACTATTTTAATACAAAACAAATCTTCTCTTTAACCTAGAGTGTGTTCACCATCTTCTCATTCATTCACATATTTGCATTGTTGAATCTTTATTTTTCTCATCTTTTCTTTTCACTCCTTGCTTGACAATGATGTTTTATCATGATATATTTCGATATATCAGTCACATTCACATCAGATACAGTTTACAATGAGAAAACACTACATGGGCTTATTTTCTTGAGGTCTGATTTTGTAAATTGTTAGAAGAGGGAGAGGGGAGTGTTAGTTACTGAACAGTAACTAGAATCCAGCAATCCCCCTTTAAAATCAATTCTATTACTTGTTTTTTCTCTGTGTCTGTCTGTCTGTCTCTCTCTCTCTCTCTCTTCCTTTCTGTCTCGCCCAGTCTCTCTCCATTTTTTCTTTTTCTTTTCTTTTCTCTCTCTCTTATATATGGAGTATTATACATAGTGTAGAGAAAGTTACTAATGCTGGGGAAATTTGATTTTGCTGTTTCGGTATTCCAAAACTTTTGATGTTTTGGGACCCCAAACATTTGAAGCTATTTTTGAGATATTCTTGTTTTTGTTATTTTTTAATATTGTGCACATTTCACATAACATTGCGCAAAAACTACTAAAATTTTCAAAAAACTGCACATGAACTTGTACTTGTGTTTTCGTAACATGGGGAATGACATTAGGTCATTTTTACACCTCCTGCCATATAAAATGAATTTTAATAACAGTGATAAGCACATGTTTGAGGCCATGAGCCCTGTTGAGAAGGACGTTCGCGAATTAATTAAAGATTCTTTTTATAAGGCGGGAGGTGTAAAAGTGACCTAATGTCATCTGCCATGTTACGTAAACCCAAGTACAATGAAAGAACTAATTAAGGAAATTTTATTTGAAAGAAAAATCTCTAAGTGAAATATCGGGTTGCCCGATACCAAAACAAAGTTGTCCCCCCCCCCTTTTTTTCTTTCTTTTCAAAATGTCCACCCATCTGTCATCTCACCTGTGATTTTCAAAATTTTTTGAAAAATGGCTCCAAATTTTTCTTTAAATTCTTCTTCTTTAAATTCTTGTAAGAAAAGAGTTAAATTCACTAATAAAAGTGTTATGGGTCTTATTTTCACTATTAACTCAGAATTTTCAAAAAATTGCACAAGCTTGCAATTTTTTCGGCATCTGCCTGCAGCTACAAAATTGAAGATAACAGATTTTCCATTCAAATAAAATTTGTTTTCCTTAATTAGTTCTTTCATTAAGGTCATGTGCATTTTTTAAAAAATTTTAGTAGTTTTCGCGGAATATGGCGTAAAACGTATGCAATATTAAAAAATAACAAAAACAAGAATTTCTCAAAAACAGATCCGACATTTTTCCTTGAACTTTTGGCAGGGAGAGCGCTAAATGTACTGTATCAGATGACATAAAAGTCATTTTTTTGCCTTCTCTCATGACATTAATATTTACATTAGCAGTGATTTGTATATACAAATACAAAATCATATACAATACACAATCATTACATTTATGAGAACATGTAGTTCAAATGTCTATGTCTTGAAAACTCAAAAGTTTTCTGTGAAAATTAACTCGAAATTCCTCATTCTCAGAAACGCAGAAATGCCATTTTCTCTTCAAGTTTTATCTTGAAACATTTTGTATGGATAGGACTAAATGCACGGTCTAAGGTGACGTAAAAGTCATTCTGCTGCATTCTTCTTTTTTCAAAAATTTCACAAATGTATTTTTTTTAATATCTCTCATGCTGTTAATGAGCACATTTCCAGGGATTGGAATACATTATTGCATTTGTAAGTACAAGTGTTTCAAATTATTTCCAATGAAGTTTCTGAAAAACTAAAATGTTTCTGAAAAACTAAAATCAAAGACCTTCAAATTTCACATTTACAGTAATACTAGAACAAAGTTTCTTAAAAACGACTCCAAATTTTTCAATGAAAATTTCCATTCAGGCATGGTTTTTCTCTTCTATAATATTCTTAGGGTAATATTTTGGTTTTACCAGTAGGAAACCAAGAAATTGAGAAAATAAAAAAAATAATGTACGGGCGCCGATAGATGGAAGCATGGGCAAACTGAAAAGGTAGATCAGATCAAAGAAATAAGAAAAGTAACTAATACAAGACCCAGGGTGAGTACGATACCCAGGGTGAAAAACGAAAGTTGGGTAATTTTTTACCATACCAGCATCAACCGCATATTAAAATGGTGTCCTCCAATAGTGAAGCTCTAAGACCTGTGTTCTTGCCTGTGTTGTGGTGAGCAGGCACAACCCTTAGACATATGCTAATTTGACACCATACAGAATATTTATTTAAAATATTATTTACCACTTATTTAAAATTCTGTACATTGTTCAAGCCTGTCAGAGCACTCTAGAGAACGAAATTGCTCATGTTTTTCTGATCTTTGCCATGATTATTGAGCCATCTGTTTCTTGCCAAGAACACAACTTCCTTCAAGATTAATGCTCTGTCTTTTGCTTTTAGAAGGAAGAATTACACAAGAAGGGCAGAGTTTTCTTCGTCAATAGTTTTGTATTGTTTTTGAAGTCTGGTACATGCAAGATCAGTAAGTTTGCTGTTCCTGTTGTGCATGCTTGATACAATGCCAAAATAAAAAGTGTAAAAAAATGCATTGCTAAAAGACTGGATTCACAGAGAAGAACATCCACAACTGGCGGAAATATGATTTTCTGCCATTTTTGTGAAAAGGTGGTATACTGTGCCAAAAATGTCATATCTTACAACAGAAAAACACTGCAAGTAATCCAAAAAATGCAGAAAAAATGAGAAAAATTATTCAACCCTTTCTTCAGCACATGAAATGAGAAAATGAAGACAGAAAAGAATTCAACATTGACTTATGCCATGTGCTGATTGCCATAAACATTCCATTTTTAACAGTAATGTCTATTCCCTTGTCTATTTTTTTAAGTTTTTAGTTCCTGTTTTCAACTACAATGCTTATTTCCCTGCCTATATTTTAGTTGTTATTTACCTATTTGACTGACTATTTTCAACTTTTTTGATGCCTTTATGTCTGAGCGCTACTTATAATAATTATCACACCTGGGATGATCTGCTCATGAGCCATGCTGGAAAATTTCTTTTCTCAGTGGTGAGCTGGTACACCACCATATAAACTCTACTTCAGGCAGTCTTCTGCCAAAAACCCATCCCTTTCACCTTGCTTACTTTCTCCACAGCCCACCCCTATTTCAAACCCACTTCTCTCCTCCTCTGAACTTACTCCTGTTCCTCAATCTCAGTATGAATTCCTCTTCACCTGAGGCCCCAATTTTGTCACAGCCTGACTCTGCTGGGACACATTACAACCTTTGACCACCAACTAAGAGTAAAAATGGGGTAAATGTTATACAGCATCTACAGTCAGATGCAACAGAAAAACATCTGTGAAAGATAATATTTGTAAGTTCTAAAATTCTTAATATATTCACTGGAGGACACAATTCATTTCATTGTGAAGTAATTATTGTAAACCATTTAAAAGAAAAAGTATAAAGATATGCATTGCTAAAAGACTGAATTCATGGAGAACAACATTCATGACAGGTGGAAATGTAATTTTTTGCCATTGTTGTGAAAAGGTGGTTTACTGTGCCAAAAATGTCATATCTTACAACATAAAAACACA
Source organism: Teleogryllus occipitalis (assembly GCA_011170035.1). Classification (NCBI taxonomy): domain Eukaryota; kingdom Metazoa; phylum Arthropoda; class Insecta; order Orthoptera; family Gryllidae; genus Teleogryllus; species Teleogryllus occipitalis. The sequence goes on along the minus strand of BLKR01000752.1, from coordinate 364,174 downwards.
GCAAATAATCCTAAAAATGCGAAAAAATTGAGAAAAATTATTCATTCCTTTTTTCAGCACGTGAAGTGAGAAGATGATGACAGAAAAAAATTCTAGTGATGTGTAATACACTGCAATAGCAAAACATTGTTGGGTCCACTAGTTATTAATAGTCTTGAAGTCAAACATGGAGGAAGTCTATGAAATAAACAACTGCATAAAATAATGCAAAATTTATGGCTGAATGAAAAGCTTTCAAAGCAATGGACAGAAGGTATAATATGCCCCCTATTTAAAAAGGGAAATACACAAAATTGCGGTAACTACAAACTGATAACTTTATTAAATGTTACATACAAAATTTTTGCAAGTACTCTAAACAATAGTCTCTGTAAAATGGTTGAATAACAAATTAGTGACCATCAAGCAGGATTTAGAAAAACAGATCAACTACATACTATATATTTATAGTAAGACCAATTTTTGAGAAATGTCTTGAACATAACATTAATCTTTTCAATATGATTAAATTTGTTCAAAGAATTGGTTGCCCCAGCACGGTTGATTTCGTCCAACCAAGCGACAATTCTATTCAATATGTTTATTGAATATACATGTCATTGATTCTGCTCCCAGGACTAAAATCAATTAATGTTTTAAAATATTTAATGACCAAACGAAGTAAGACGACTGATCATGCTCACATTATCTAATATCAAGGTGAAAATTAAAGGAAATAAGTAGCGATTTTGAAATAACAACCAGGGTGAAACAGGAAGATCCATTGTCAGCCTCTCTGTTTAGTGTGATAATAGATGTAATTATGAAAAAACTGGACATAAGGGGTAATGTCACCACACGTGTAAAACAACATGTAGCATACACAGATGATATTCTTTTAACAATTAGATCAAAGTCTGCCCTTGAAGAAATGCTCAAACACTTGAAAGAGCAGCCTTTACAATATGGATCATAAATGACCAAAAGACCAAATTCATGAGATGTAAATCTGGCCCAACAAAACTATAATATTAGTCTTGATAATCTTAGCTATCAAGAAGTTAGATCATATAAATATCTTGGGTCTAATGTTGATATTCATAATCATATAGAATAAGAAATTAAAGAAAGAATTGTAGCTAGTAATAAAGCTTACTTTGCCAATCAAGCATTCTTTAGAAGTAAATTGATATCTAAAGATGCGAAGTTAAGACTATTTGGCAGTAATACGGCCCTGTAACCATGAACACAGCAGAAACATGGATTCTCAGAAAAGGTGACGTTGAAAGGTTAATGATTTTTTAAAGAAAAATTTTGAGGAGGATTTTGGACCCGAGGAACACCTACTTGATATTTGGAGAATAAAATATAATACAGAATTGGATAACCTCATAAACACACAAAAATATTGCTAATCATATCAGATCTTTAAGATTAAGTTGGATGGGACATGTCTACAGAATGAATGATAGGCTAGTAAAGAAAGTTCTCGGATGGAACCCTATTACCATATACCCCCCAACCAGAGTTAAAGACCAAAGACAAGATGGAATGACGATGTCATAAATGATCTCAAGGCAATGAAAATAAGAAACTGGACCATGAAAGCGAACAACAGAAAGGAATGGAAGGCAGGGTAACTCGCAATCTGGCGTTTTTGAATTCAAGTTTTTTTCCCGGTTTTCCAGGTTTGAGAATATCAATTTTCCAGGTTCTGTTTCGCACATTACAACACATTTTTTCTTGCTCGCTACTGCTCACACAGTAGAGAGAAAGTTATGTAATGCTGTCTGTGCTGGAGCTAGACAACATTGGGCCTGCTGAAACTTAGACCCCCCCCCCCCCTGAAAAATTAAAAATATGAAAGTTGTATGAAGAAACTATACGAGTTATATTATTTCAACAAATAAAAATTACGTTTAAACAAGGAAAGATTTTGTAAATATATTTTAAATAATAGTTTTAGGTACAAGTATTTAGTGATCAAATAATACAATTTCCACGGTGATCTTAAAATGCTAAAAAAAATTGTGTTTAGTTAGTGTTTAATAAAATTACTAGTTAAATACATAAAACAACAATTATGAATTTCAGTAGAACCTATTTTAATGATAGTGTCATTTGATTCGTTTCAAAGAGTCCTACCTTGTAATTAATGACTATAAACATATTTAAGATAAAAAAATTTATGAAATTTTTTTGAAATGTCAAACTACTGTACTGCGACTTATAAAATTACAATAATAATTTTCTCGAGTTTTATTTTCTTTTTCAATACTTTACTCATTTTTTCTATCAGTCCCATCACTGGATCTCCTTGACTTGCAAGGCCCCAGGCAATCATCTGGACTGCCTTTGCCTATCGCTAGCACTAAATGCTGCGCAAAAAAAAGGCGAATTTTCGACACAAAAACTTATTACAGGGCTCTGGCAATGAGAAAGTGGATAAATTCAGTTGCTAAATTTAGAACACAAATCCTCTAACAGGTGGTTTAGTCAAAATCCATATTTTGTGTGTCCTTCATACTGAAAAAATCGAATGACAGCAAAACGTCTTGTCTGTCTGTCTGTCTGTGAACAACGCTAGCGGCTAAACCTTTCAACCAATTTTCTCCAAAATTGACATTCCCCCATCAAACTGGCTGATGTCACAACCCCTTTAATTTGAAATCATTATTTTATTTCTAGGGGGTACTTTACATGAAGTCAATGGGACATTTTCAAACTTTTCACAAAAATGGATCCATAATTTTTGATAAAATTTCATTGTTGGATAATGTGGAGATTGTTTCACGCGAATGGTGCAGGTCTCATGTTCGTTTAAAACATGATTTTTCAAAAATTGCATTTTTTTTTTCCCCCTTTGTCTTCCTACAACCACAATTATGAAGATCAGATTTTTTCCTTAAAGAAATCTGTTTCTTCAAGGTAGATTTTGAAATCAAGACATGTACAATATTTCGAAAATTTGAGTACTTTTCGTGTAATTTTGCATGAAAATACATATCAATGGCGGTGATGGTGTAACGGTTAGCGTAACGGGCTGTTAGACCCAAGTTCATGGGTTCAAACCCAATCAAAGCCGTGGATTTTTAAGGGCGAAAAAATCCTTCTTACGCCTTCCTTCAGAGGGGAAGTAAAGCCGGCTGTCCCATGTTAGTAGATTTACTGCATGTAAAAGATCCTCAAGCCTAAATGAAGCCTCTGAGCTAAATTCAAATTGCCTGTTTCGTCGCCCAAAACCTTCTCTCTTCCCTAGTAGGTGAAAGGAGCATAACAAATTTGCGTAGTCAGACGGAAAAGCAGACCTCATGGCCTGAGTCTCGCCAAGTAAAATAAGGCATTCATTCTTATCAGAAAGTACATGCTGTTTTAGCACCACTAGTTTTCGGTTCGTTACTGTACCAAACTATGTTTCTCTAACAACCGAGGAGTAGAGTGTAACATTTTGTACAAAAATGAGCTTTAAAGAAAATTCTGATATTTTTGTTTTTCTAAGAAACATATGTTATTGATTAATATTCAGACTCCCCTTGAAATGCCGAAGAAACTGCTTTTTGGGCCAGAAAATTGATCTCTGGACTAATGTCAACAAAAAGCTTGAGGTACTGTATTCCTTACATCCATTTTGGGAATATGTTGATTCTATCGTGAATATCATGAGTTTTCAACACACAAGTAGGAATATTTTTTCAGAATGGATGTTGCGCTGTTGACATGACTAAACAGTCCTAATGAATTTTCAGGATAACTGTATGTTTTATGACGTCCGTATTCCACTTTCGAGATTAAAAAAATGTTAATTTTCTTTTGATTAATTACATGGGAATAGGAAAAGAACGCTTCATAACATTGTCATACTTCCATTTTCAATAAAAGTTTTGAATTTTAGAAATTAATAAATCTTGTTATTTACTTGAAACACTCCAGGTATCTTAATTTTTGGAATTTTGAAGATAACATAATCGATTTTGCAATATGTTTCTTTTACCAAAATGCATACAGCATTAAAAGTAGTCGTTGGATCAGGTCCTACCCAGAAGTAAATACGTCCATAAGCTCGCTGATATTTTTTTGCGTTTTGTTTAATTCACATGTTCGATATGTTGTAATAAAATGGGTACTCAAATAAAAGCTTCTCTACACATGCTTATTTGCTAGCAAATTCTCAATGGTAAAAGGCTTTCTTCTTAAATATGCAAAAAAATGCCAACTTACTTGAAAAATGATAGACCATACAATCAGTAGAGCCTATAAATCTAAGAAAATTTCGTTTTACTTTCTCGTATACGTACATATATACAGAGTTGTATAGAGAAAGTCAATTCTAAAACATATATTTATGTAATTTTTCATACATATTTCGATTTTAGGCCTCGCCATTATCGTGTATTGAGTTGAATCTGATTTACTGAATGCAATGACATATATTAATTTACGCTACATTTTGGCGATAAATCAAGGGAAAAACACACCCACACACCCACACAATGAAAAATGCCGGTTTTCAAATCAAATTCCCGTTTTTTCCCTGGTTTCTCAAGGCTTTTTCAAATTCCCAGTTTTCAAGGATTCCAGGTTTGCTCTGGCCACCCTGGGAAGGCCATAGTTGAACAGGCCAAAACTATTAGCAAATGTTGTTGAGCCTCACTAAGAAGAAAAACTAACACAAAGTCTGAGACATCAAAGCAAAATGAAGTAAAATGTTTTAACAATGACCTAAAACAAGAATTTTTTGAATCTCCCTACTTTAAATTCTCACTTCTACCCAACAAATTGTTTTGTTTCAGTTTAAATTTTCAAAAACTTTATGCTTCAACATTTTTTTTATTAACATTATTCACAGTTTATAATTATATTTTCTTCATAATACTTGGTTGAAAAATTGTATTTCCAAACATGAAAAATATTATTTCCAGAAGACGAGAAAAAATTTCAAATTATTATCTAACACGGATCTAGGAAAAAAATTTGTAAATACAACCTTTATTTTAAATGTTAAATTAAGGGAATTTTATAAGATTAGAGGTGACTAAAGTCAAAAAAATGACAGACTTTTACTAAATAATTTTTATTATTAAGAGGTGGTATGGAGTAAAAATAATATTTTGATATATTGTGATTTCCTACACCAGTCTTCAACCAGAAATGTAAAAATTGAAAATCTCGGATGCAATAGCAATGCTGGGACAGGAAAGAGGTGCTCACAAGAGTGTTTACACACCCAGAGAAACCAATACACTAGCGATACCCTACGTACAGACCGGTTATCAAATTGGTGTTTTAAAAGTTTTCATGTCAATGTGAAGCTCCACATGATTATCATTAAGGGTAATCCATAATAATTTGCATGTCATCATTGTGCAAATTACAAGGACATTGATAAAGTGAGGTTATGATTAGAATACAAACATGATAATAAAAGTTGTCTTTGTGTTATGTTGATGTTTACGTTAAAAGTATTGGTAAAGTCATCTTTCATTACTTTTCTTTAGCCACTACTTCATGAACTTTCAGCCAATAATGTGTAAATATTCAGATTAGACAAATTATAAACACTAATAATAAGCAATAATTACCACCTCCTCAATAGTGGTAATTATTGCTTTCTTCTGTTTACAATAAGATATAATGTACTCATAACTGTACATAGCAATTTAAAGGATCATCACTTTATCTTAGTATTCGCCACATCACACAAATATATTATTCATTCCTTCCAGCAAGGTTCGGTCTTGAGATGAATTTACAGTATTTTACCAGCCATTTCCGTGCATTTTCCCTCTACAATTTCTGCTTTTCAATTTCCCCATTTTTTCAAGTTTTTCCTATTTTTCCAGAAATTGGTCATCCAGTCTCAACAATAAAGTGCAGTTTGCGAAAGCAGCTTTTCTCAGACATAGGCTTCTCCAGACAGTTCGTAGCTTGGCTGTCCAGGAAATGCTGGAAGGGTTGCCATCTTCTCTATAGTTGACTGACATTTTAGAAAGGGAAAAAATAAAATTGGAGTTATCTAAACAATACAGTACATTCGCAAAACAAGAATAATACTATATTTAGCATAGTGTGAAATTCAGCTGGAAAACTTCATAAATTTGACATATGACCTAGTCAAAAAAGTATGAAGTATATAATTTTCTTTCAATCAAGGAAAAGGTTGCCCTGGCATATTAACAAAGTATACTTTATCATTTACACAGATTCCTTCTGAAAAACAGTTCTACAAATTTCTCAAAATGCTCTAGTCTGATTATATTTGGAAAGTAGAATTGACAATTTTCTTTGGTTTCTTCCAAAAATGGAATGTTCTAATATTTCTGTCAGTCACACAAATTGTTCATATTCTTCAGCCTCTTGATTACTTATTAAATTAAAATTTTTTGGGGAAGATAATACCTACAGCATCACCATTAACTTTGGCTGATGAGCACATAATCTTCTAGTAAGTTTTAAATTCAGTACACATTGTCAGCTTTAGTTTCCTCTGTCAGAAATACTTCTGTCTCCTTTTCTTGGTTGGTTTGTTTTCTTGTTGGTTAGTACTTAGAACTACTTTCTTTAACAATTCATCAATTTTCTTTTTCCTGAACAATGAATTTGATAATCTCTGTCCACATTTTTCTTCCTTCATAACGTATTGAAAGTTGATCCCCTTGCAGGTTTTCAATATTACCAAGGAACTGGTATCACTGGCTAAATCAGTATCAAGATCATGTTTGATAGCAACATTACAAATTTTAAGGTATACACTACGTGACTGTTTTGCTGAGTTATGTCACTGTATATTACATAATTAAGTTGATTTCCAGGATATGTTAAAAAGTATTTCTTTTTTCAAGCTTCAAACTTTTTCACATAGATCATCAGGTAATAATTTGCATGAAGTGATTGTTAGATGAAGTGTTGAATTTATATATCCCCGTATGTACTCAACTCATCACATTTCTAGTTGATGATGACAAACAAAATGTTTCTTCAGTTCAAGCGCTGGTATGCTGTTATGTAATATAACTCTTCTTCAATTTACTTCTTTCCTAATTACTGTTTCAGCAGAGTTATAAATTAGCTGGTTGTTAAGTAAGTTACCATTAAATATGTTATATTGCATATTAAAACTTGAAACAGAAATTAATGAAAACTAACAATGCAAATGATTGGCATTTGCAACAAAGTTAGGAAATAACTGAACATCAAACAGAAAAATGGAACCAGTACATCAAACATAACAACTAAAAATCAGAGGTAAGGAGTTACACTTTGTAAAGAATAACCTGTTTTTGGATATGTCTCTTCTGCAAAAATTACAAAACATGATTTATCAATTAGTATCAGCAAAACAAAATGTCTAAATTTAACCTTTAAACATAATTTTGATAAATCAAGGGATGAGCACCTGTATTGTTTGTTTGAGGCCTTGTTGATTGCTTGTCATGGGAATGACACGTGTCTGCAGTGTCTGCCCACCTCCAGGTATTTGAGATCCTTTTGCAAGCACAGCATGTGAAATCACCTGGCTTCCAGATGGCTGCGACACCACAGCTTGTCCCCCTGACACCTAGTGCAGGAAAAACTTCTCTGCAAAGATCTGTCATGTTCCTCATGATTTCTTCATCACAATTATTTCAAAGTAAAGGAAGCCTTCCATTTCAAAAATAATTGTCTTGAAAATATACAACATTCCCACTAAACAGAAAGTTGTAAAGGACATTTTAATATCGTCTATAACATTTATGGTTCCTTTCAGTCACATAGAAACATAAAAATATAGAATTACAGGTTTTTTGTTGTTGTTGTTTTTCTGTTATTTATTTTTATTTCTCTTGGCACCCTCCCACAACTCTTCCTTTATAACAATTTTGAATTTGCATATTCAAAAATCTTTAAATGCGCCGATTGAAAACTCAAACTTTGAAAGCATGTGAAATACATACCTTCAATATACATGTGGAGAACAAAAAAAACATCTACTGATATTTAACATTTCAATAAATATTGCTTCTTGCTTTTTCAAACCTTTAAAATTTATACCAAGTATCATTTTCCTTTTAAAGTTATCTCTTAAATGCTTTCATTGATGGTTTATGGTAAATGCAATTCTTTCCTAAATTTCATGATTTCATAGCTCAAAATAGAATATAAAAATATGCATTTCAACACTTGAAAGAATGTTTTGGAAGTACACATAAAACCTTCAAGAATACAACAAATTCAATTATGAAATGAAATGTAACCAAAGGTTTGGAAAATCAATTTTACAAATTACCCTTTTAAGGAAGGTCAAATAATAATCTTATTTTGAATTAGAGAAGAAAAAATAATATCCTCTTTGTCCATTGCTGATTTATTTCCTGTTGATCACCATGTTTTCTAAGTTCGAAAATGTTGTTTCACTAACCAAACTGTAGGACTTAAATCGCACATTCTATTATAATTATCATTCATGTACTTTATTTCACATCACAAATGTCATTTGAAATGTAATACTACTACTTTGAAATCATCAACAACTGAAGGATGCAAAGCCTGAGGTCTGTTTCTGGTTAAACAGAAGGCCTGAAAGAGTCATTAATTTTCCAGGGTTTCTGATGGCCTATTTTTTTTTTTTTTTTGTGGTCTTTCTAACCTTTCTGTCACATTGGTTTGTATTTTGGAGAATTGGGAACCTTTGAGAATCCTTCTTCCATGCTATTGTTATTACTTTTGATTCTTTTTAAAGTTCTCAGTTACTTTTGTTGTCTAAAGCCATCTTTGTTTCACTGAGAATCCAGTTTAGTAATAAACAGGTGAAGTCTAAGAAATCTCATTTAAACCACTTGCATTTCCTCTGTTTTAGGATTCAGATTTTTAAGTTATGTAATTAGCTTGAGAGTCGTGTAGCGAATTCACTTAATTTCTTGAAATCTCTCTCCTCAAATGTCTTTTGATTTCTCCCTTTATGCTAGAGTAATTCAAACTTTTGTGCTGCTGTTCTTGAGAATTTTGACCCATGTTGTTGCCTACATATTGGACCGTTGATACTTATTGTTATTTACCCTTTAGTGAGCAATCTTCTCTTCTCTTGGCTTAACTTCTTTTCTTGGAAGACCATTATTTCATTTTCTTCTAATATATTTCCATGTTGTAAGTTGAATTCATTTAATTTGCAATTTGCAATTCATTTTCTGAATGTCAATATCAGTTGATCTGCAAAGAATATTGTTTGTAATGTTTGCATTTAGTTGAAGTGTATCCCCGTTTTTGCTAACTTTTTTTTTTAATGAGATGAGATTATTAGCAAAATCATTATAAAACCAAAATGATAGATTCTCTGAAATCTATATTTCAATCTGTTTCAGTATTAAATCTCATTTATTTTTCCTAACTTTTTTCTCCATTATCTTTATTTTCTTCATCTATTACTTTTCTCTCTTCAGTTTCAAATTTTCTGTCTGATGTAAATTTATGAGAGGTGGTTTGTTTGTTTTTTTATTTTTCACCAACAGGAAAACAAAAAAAATTTCTCAAAACAGTTATCTTGAAGAATAGACTTATCTCCTGATAAGTTTCATTATAAATCATTATTATCAAACTATTTTCAACTTGATATAAACATTAGGAATATTAATATAATATTTTGCAAATGACTGGTTTGACCCTACAGAAAACACCAATATTATTATTTTCTTCAGCAAAATAGATCTTCACTTACTATTTGCCTAGTTCTCTATCTGCTGTTTTGTGTTATTACCTATTCAGACATATGAATTCATATTATACATTCTAAGTGCAGCAATGCTTTATACAGACTAATTTGTAGACATCTTTAAATATGTTGAAATTTTAAACAAAAAATTGAGTCATTTGCATAATCAAAATTTTCATCATTTTAATCCTACATATTGTGTAGGCGTGTTAATCAGTCACTTGTTCATTTTTATCATTAACTTAAAAATGTAAGATCTTTTACTTTAAATCTGGCACATGTCTCCTTGGCAAGGTGTCCATTATATATTAATAATCATATAATAAATGATGTAATTATAATTATTTCATCATGTGAAATTTCTCTCTTGATGTGACCCACCAACAATGTGGTCTAATGATGTGGAGATGAAGCATTTCATTTAACTTGAAAATATAATGGGAAAAAAGCATTGATGTCTGTCTCTTTGTAAAATTAATGCTGCATTTTTTTAAGCTCTTGTGAAAACTAAATCATACCATATTCTTATTAGAAACAGTCAAGTCCTTCAAAATATTGATCCATTCCAGTTGTTTGTAATGTGAATGACCATTCTTGTGTATGGCATAGATTATTATTTTCCTGGTCTCCAAATATTGTAATCATTTAATATTTAATAAATTATTTCAAGTCTAGATAAGGTATCTTTCACAAATTTTTCAATAAAACTGAAGTTTCAATATAATAAGTTCAGCACTTGTAACAAGCAGTGTAAGTTTTATTGTTTTCTTCCCATCAGACATAGATGTCAACAATCGTTTTCAGAGTAAACAAAGACAAACTATATCACTTCTTAAAAATCAATTTTTATCTCTTCTGATCCTTCGAAAATCTTTTGTGTTATTTTTGTGAACATTTTCACAAAATGTACAGGAAACAAGAAATCCTAATACATATATCAACAAGTGCTTTGTCATTGATAATTATCACTCAAGGTTATAACCACTGGAGGATTCTTTCTGAATTGCCGTCATATAATCTTCTCAAAATCACCTAAAAACTAAGCATATAGCTGCATAGAATAAATTAATTTAATTTGTAAAGATATCATGAGAAAGATTTTTTGACTGAGGTAGGGAGGGAGGGAACAAGGGAGAGAAGGAGGGAGGTAGGGAGGATGGCAATAGTTCTTTATTATTTTCAAAAGTCAAGGCATTTAAAAGTAATTTCATCAAAACACATTACTTCAATTTTCAAATACAAAATATATTATATTTGTAACAAAAGCAAATAACACTAGGCTTTTTACTCAAAATTATTTTTAAATATAATTAAACAAATCTTATAATTTTAGGAATTCTGAATGTCAAATTATCTTTGGATAAATCAATATGATTAAGCAAAAATATAAAAATATTTTGTACTGAAATACTAGGCCAAGAGTCGCGATGACTGTTAATAATATATTAAATTAATACATTCAAAAAACTCAATCCACACACATATATTAGTAAATAACTCTTAGAACCATTCAAATTAGTCTCCAATTTGCAAGAAAGAACAAGAAATTGTTAATAACCACAGTTAATCAATTGGCTGACTAAACATGACACTTACATGGGTGATATGTTGAACAGACTGAGGTGGCATATGTTTAATAACTTGCTGGATCTGCTGAACTGTCACTGTTGTTGGCATTGCTTTAGGAGATTGCATTATCAACTGTGCAGGGACTCCGGCCTTACCAGCAACCTGACGCATAAAAAGAAATTCCATAAATACCACACTGTCAAATGCTTGAAAATATGCACAAAAAGTTGCCCTCAGAATAACTTTTGATGGAACTCTTACTTTTGATCATTGATTTACTCATGTGCCAAAGATGTGCTTTGTCTAGTGCGCAAGCACCCATTCTGGTCAAATACCAGACCGAAAGGTCTTACAAAGGTTAAAAAAACACACACAGGTTTCTATAAATCCAAAAGTTATAGTCTATTTCATAACTGAAAGTTAAAAGAAAAGTGGTGGAAGTCACATTACAGAAAAGAAGTTCCAACTTACATCCTGGTAAGAAAAACAGTGAATAGATGCAAGTCAATGCCATTCTGATTCTCAGATAAGAATTGCTGAGGGCTAGGTCAATGGCAGACCCCAGAATAAATTGCAAAATAATTTTGTGGGTAATGGAAGAGCAGTTGATCTTGCTTAGAGAACATTATGCTGTGTGATCATTAAAATGATTGTTTGTGACTATCAGTTGTAAATATTCAACGTATTTTCTTATATATCATTCTTGTATCTATGAAAACATCAAAGAGGTGAGGAAGTTCTGATTATTATTTGAAAATTGTATTTCACACATTTTGTTACATACATTAACGTAAGGTCATCAAAGAGGATTTGCTTTTTTAGGACAAAACATAATCCATGTATATATGTGTCAACATCTTGGTAATTATAAAACTTAATGTATATTCATGAATATGTAGTATTTTTTGTCTTAACATTACTACAGCACTTCTTTCTGTGTGATGTAATTGCACGAGTTCAGCTAGTTACATAATTTGAACATTTTCTGTACTTCTATTTTGTTTCAATGCTGTTTGTTTAAAGAACTAGTTCACCTTTCACTACACTGCAATGAATACACAACCGCATTGACAGATACTAAAATAAGATTGTGGCATGTTTATGGGCTGACTAAGAGAATGCTGGAATTTTCATAAAGCAATTACGCATAGCAACAGTTTCAAACCATTTGTAAACATCCAATAAGCATTGAAAGATAAATCATCATTTAGGGTTAAGAAAGATTCTAATAATAAAAATCCTAAACAATGAACCCCCCACCACCATTGGTAATTAATCTTCACCCTTTATCTCTAGTCTCTTCATTACTATTTTCATTATTTTTTCTTTTTATAACTACTTCTTTCACTAACAGAGAGAATTTCCAAGCTGGTAGGCCGCGGTCCAGTTGACATTTTCACATCATCAGAACCATGGCCTACCAACCTGAAAACTCTCTCTAATTGACTCCGTCCATGAAAGCTTACGATACTACATACTTCTTTCACTATCTTATTAAATAGTGTATACTATTTTCATAACTAACTATTCACTCTCATAAAAGAAATTTCTTTTAACAAGCTGATGAAACCCACCAAAGAAATTATGTCTCATTAAGACCTAGATTGAAAGATAAATTTCCAGCATACACAAAGCAAGCCTCAGAAACATTAACATAGCAAACGAAATGCATGAGGAGAAGTTCATCCAACAAAAGCTACGAAACAAAACAAATGCATCTATGAAAGAGGCAAGTTTTTTAACCAATGAATATGTACATTCCTTCCCTCTTCCTTTCTTAAGAATAAAAATTTTAACTAATTATGAGAGTGGAAAATCTTTGGGACAACTTTCTGATACACCTTTTAAAAGAAACAGTTATTAGAATGTGATTTTATTATTGCAGCTCGAAGGTAGATATATTTACTGTAGCCATTACATTACATTAAAAAGAAAACAGCAAATGCAATTGTTTCATATTATAGAACGGTTAATATTCGAGATGTTAAGCACAGTGTAGCATACAGCAATCGACTATTTTTGAGACTCTGCGCATGCACCAACTCAAAATTGAACTTGTGATAGCAAAGCCCACTAATCCCACAGATTTGGTAGGCAACTTCAATTGCATACTAATCTATCACTCGGTCATGTTATATCAAATATATTCTCAACTCTGGTGGCATTAATCTGTGTATATAATTATCTACATAAATGTTACTTGTTATATTTATTTTATAATGTAATAACAAAATAATAACATACTTGTATATTTAAATCAGTGGTTGATGGGGTGCTCTAGTCAAACAAATGGGAATGAAGAGAATGTGGAATTACAGGAATTTAGTACACATTCTGTTGTCACAGTCTGGTACGTTTCCTATATCGACCTAAATGTTTGTGCAAAATATCTTCATCGACTTCACATTGGTTGAGAGGTTGTCGATTATTGTATGCTATGCTCTGCCTTAAGTCCCTACTAACTTTTCAAATATTGAGTGAGCTTAATGATGAAGTTGTATCTACAGAAGCTAAAGTGACAATGACATAGTAAAAGTATTATAAGCACCATGTATAGGTTTCTTTGTTGCTAAGTGCTTCAAAATTTAATTAGTGGACACCATTTCATTTGATTGTATAAACACTCATTGTTAAACAGCAAAATATTTTCTTTTAATAGCTGTTGTGACAAGTATATGTTGAAGAAAATTCACAAGAGACTAAATAGAATAAAAATGATTAAATAGTATATTAATGACTACTATATTTGAAAGGAACATTTTCTTAACAAACTGTCATCTGATTCTGTGCCTCCTTTTTATTTATTTTCTGATGTTATATCATTGTGTAAATGTTTTTATAATTGGTTGTTCACAATATTCATAGTGCCCCCACACACTTACAATTAAAGAAAGAGTGCAAACCAATCTTTAATGAAATGTAGTACTTCAGTAATTAGTAATAAGTAGATCACATGCAATCCTTGGTGATCCTTTAAAAGAACAGATATTCAAAGCAATTGGTTGTCAGCTTCTTCAATTTTTTTTTTCTTTTTTGCAGCCACCTCCTTTGTGAGTTTTCTCTATTCTAATCTGTCTAGTGCCACATTTATTGGTTACTTTTGAGTTCTTCATGACATCTCATTCTCCATCTTCCACATCCTTTTTCCTAACATCATTGCCTTTTCCAGAGAATCAAATCTTGCAATATGTCCACAGAATCAGAGTTTTTGTTTGAGGGTTCTGTCTTCTAAAGAACATCTGGGCTTTACTTCTTCAAAAATAGGTTAGTTCTTTTGTGTGTCCGATGAATTTTCCATAATTTCCTCCAAACCCACATTTCAAAAGCATCTACTTTTTCTCCTGTCAATATATCTTAAGAGTCCAACACTCAGAGCCATATAGTACAATGGAAATATCATGGATCATATTACCTTAATTTTGGTCTTAATTGATAACTCTAAGTCTTTGAGGAATTTATTACACTTTTTCCTGGCTGCCTTTCTCCAAATAATTCATCTTTTTATTTCTTCAATGCAATGTCCATCTGTTATGGTTACTCCCAAATACTTGGCTTCATCAGTTGATTTTATCACCTCATGATTTATCTGTTTTCTCTCTTCCAGTTTTGTCATCATGACAATGGTTTGTTGTTGTTGCTTTCTCTTTTTTTCTTTCCTTCTTTCTTTTCTTTTTCAGCTTGAGTCCTGATTTCTGACTTCTATCACTTTCTGTAATTGCTGTTCTATTTTTTTTTTTACTTTTTGCCATAATTGGGGTGTAATCTGCATAATGAATGTTATTGATTCCCAAATTCTTATGTCAATGTTCATTTCATTCAGTTTCGCTTCTCATATGGCATACTCTGTGTATAATTTGAATAGGCCTGGAGAGATGATACATCCTTGTCTGACTCCTTCGTTGACAGTAAACACATACAGTGTTTTCTTCTGCAATTTAAACTCTTACTTCTTGATTTCTATTGATCTGCATTAATAGTTACTATATGCCCTAGTATGGCCATGTTTATTTAGGTTATCCAAACTAGATTATGGTTCACAGTTGAAAGCTTTAGAGTTGTCCAAAAACCATAAGTTTAAGTCCCTATGGAATTCTCTGCTCTCTTCCATTATTCATCGAAGATTTGCCATCTGGTCTCTGGTTCCTCTGCCCTTTCTGAACCCAGCTTGTGCTACTGAAAATTTTCTTTCCCAAAAAGGCTCAAGTCTTGTGTCATTATTTTAAGAATTATCTTCCTTACTTTACCTAACAATGCTATCGTTCCATTGTGAGCACATTCCTGACTGTATCTTTTCTTTGGTTTCGAAATAAAAATAGTTCTCTTCCATTCAAGTGGCCACTCCTCCTTTCTCCATTTCAAATTGTAAAGTTCTAACATCTTTGCCATAGTTGAATCACCTGAATTTTTTATCAGTTCAATGGGTATGTCACCTGCACTGTCACCATTCTTTAACCGTTTAAGTGCCCACATAACTTCTTTTATTATGTAGCTTCTTCTTCATAGCTTCTTCCAATGAAATGTTTATCAATATTAGGATCCATTTTGTATAGTTTTTGAGTGTATTCTTCCCATCTTTTAACTATATTTTTAACTCTCTCTTGCCTATTATATCAGTGTATTTTCATTCTTTATAATTAGAGCCCAAACAATGCCATATTTGCTTATTTTATTTCTTTGAATGTATTTTTAGGCAACTTACCCCATTATACATGTTTATCTAAGAAATCGCTTTTGGAAGGGTTTTTATTGGGGCTATAAATGCCTATTTTAAAGATTAATTGGTAATTTTTTACAATCCCAGGAACAAGCCCGTATTAAAATATGCCACGGCGTCCTCCAATAGAGAAGCTCTATGACCTGTTTTCTTGTCAGTGTTGCGGCGAGTAGGGGCAACCCTTAGATATATGCTAATTTGACACCATGCAGGATACGCTTATCTAAAATACTGTACTTCACTGAAGCCCCTCAGAGCGCTCCACAGAACAGGAAATTGCACTTTTTTCTGATCTTCGCAATGATAATTGAGCTATCTGTTTCTTACCAAGAATGCAACTTTTTTCAAATTAGTGCTCTGGCTATCTTTCGCTTTTAGAAGAAAGAATTACACAAGATGGGTGGAGTTTTTTTCGTTAATAATTTTATATTGTTTTTGAAGACTGGTACATGCAAGATCAGTAAGTTTGCTGTTCCTGTTGCGCACGCTTGCTACAGTGCCAAAAGAAAAAGTATAAAGAAATGTATTGCTAAAAGACTGAATTCATGGAGAAGAACATTCACAACGGGCAGAAATATGATTTTTTGCCATTGTTGTGAAAAGGTGGTTTACTGTGCCAAAAATGTCATATCTTACAACATTAAAACACTGCAACTAATCCAAAAAATGCGGAAAAAGTGAGAAAAATTATTCAACACTTTCTTCAGCACGTGAAACAAGAATATGAAGACAGAAAAGAATTCAACATCGACTTGTGTCATGTGCTGATTGCTGTAAATATTCTATTTTGAACGGTAATGTCCATTTCCCTGCCTATTTTCAGTTTTTTATCTGCCTATTTTAGACTTTTTTTAATGCCTATATGTCCCAGCTCTACTTATAATCATTATTACACTTCAACTGGGATGATCTTCACATGAACCTTGCTGGAAAACTTTTCTCAGTGGTGAGCTGGTACAACAAAACCAACTCTCCTCTCATGCAGTCTCCTGCCACAAACCCATCCCTTTCACCTTCCTTACTTTCTCCACTCCCCACCGCTATTTCAAACCCACTTACCTCCTCTTCTGAACCTACTCTCGTTTCTCAATCTCAGTACCAATTCCTCTCTACCTGACACTACAATTTTGTCACCACCTGACTTTGCTGGGACAGATTACAAAATTTTACCACCCACTAAGGGTAAAAATGGGGTAAATATTATACAGCATTTACAGTCAGATGCAACAGAAAACCATTTGTGAAGGATAATATTTGTTAGTTCTAAAAGTCTTAAAATATTCACTGTATCACACATTTCATTTCATTTCATTGTTGTTGTGAAATATTGCATGTTCTGTTTTATTTTTCCACAAGTGTAAAAAAAATGAGATGCTAATACTTAGGATGGATGAAAAAATATTCTGAATTAAGTCAATATTACATAATCAAAAGAAATCTCTTGTACATTGTATCAAATCTTACCTGAGTGAGTTGAGCAACTTTCTGCATAGGAAGTTTTCGTTGCTGCAGTATTTGTGGATGTAAAGACAACTGTCGTATCTGCTGAGGCGTTGTACCTTTTGCGCCTGGAGAGAGAGTGGCTTTCATTTGGGGCAGTGTCATGCCAGTAATGCCAGTGACTGGAATGGTCACACTCTGAGCTGTGCCTGGTGCTGACACAGCCTTGACAAGAGTTGCCACTCGAGTTTGTCCGGATGTCCCAGCTTGCTGTTGCATCTGCAAAATAAATTTTAATGTTAATTCTTAATCATTTTAAAATTTATTGATTAAGTATTGTAAATGAATCTATTAAGTTTCCCATCCATAGTAATGGTTATGTAACATTACTAGACAGCAGTTTGTCCTTATTAACATATCTGTCATCATTTGTAAAACTCATAATGATTCATAGAACATTAAGTGTGAACATCTAATACTTTTATAGCTGAAATATCAACAGAAATTCAACAATTAAAACTGAATTTCATACAGCTGTAACATTTCCCAACAATGAGACGGAATTTTGTAACTGTCGTGTTGCAGTGCAGCATGCTGCACTGTTGCAATACAATCTGAAAACTCCTTAGTGATTCTAGCAAAAGTGCGGGAAAATTGAATCTGCAATTTCAAACATTATGCTTAACTACTCATATTTTTTATAAATTTATTCAAATATCACCTTTTGTAAAGACCTGATTTATAAGAACAGATTTCATTTAACAAAAAAATCTTTATCATCAAATTCAATCAATTTTTACTTTTGCTAAAACTAAGTCTAAGTCAAATGTAAGAATACTTCAGACAAACACTAACGTAGAGCAAGAAATCTCAACAGTATGTGAGGCATAAAAAACAGGCTGGATAGATTTTGCCCCAGCACCCTCCTCAGTGAACGGTGCTGGAGCCATACAATTTCACATGTTTTGACCTACGTGCGGTCCAAGTCCTACTGCCGCGTGCTTCCTTTGTCAGCGCCGACCGGCCACCTCCGCGGACAGGCAGAGGAATTCGGCTGAAACACTCCTTATGCTCCCTCTACTGCCCCCACCCCCACCCATAAAAACTACAGCTACTTCAGAAAGCTGTAGTCGTCGTGCCAAGTCAATAGCTAGTGCTGCACCCTAGGAATAAGCTCAAAAAGCAGATGAAACCTTGCGCTGGAAATATCCAGCAATAGTGCTCCTGACACGACCGACCCGCGCTGGATATATCCGGCATTTGCGCTGACTTGTGTCAGATATATCAAGCATTAGCACTTAAAGGGTTAACGAAATATTTCCATTCACAAACATACAGTATTAAAAGAATTTTGCAAAGATATCTTGTTTAGAATTAATCAACTTAAAAATCTCAAGATCATTTACAAAAAGTAGAAATTCTACAGTATCTAACTGAAAGCGTTGATCATAAATAAATAAAATCGACAAGATGGAACAAAGATGGGTCCTTGTGGTGCACCCAAAAGCACTTCAAAATCTGCAGAAATATATATTTTTTTAATTTAACACATTAAACTCCAATAGTCAAGTAGCTAGAAAACCAAATCAGTAAAGAACCCGAGATTCCAAAAGGCTTCAATCTGTCTATAAGCAAAGTATGATTTACAAAATTGAATGCTTTAGTGATATTAGTAGGGGTGAATATCGCCAATACTGGTAGTTAAAATGCTCTTAAAAAAGGTTTAAAAATGCCCTAAAAGCAAAGAAAAATTACGTTAAAAAAATTGATCAAAACCACTTCAGATGAACAACACAAGCTGTTGGATACGTTACTGAGTAATCAAGGCTTCTGCCTTTCATTCAAGTGAAGTCAGCTTGCTAACTTTTGGTTTGGACTATTCTTTACGAGGAAATCTCTGTCTTTAGTTATACCGAAATCGAACACAGGAACTTTAGATTACATACTTACAAAGGCTGATATTTTACAATTTCTGAGCAAAGAAATCAAATAGGCTACTGGGTAATTCTGTGAAGAACATTTATTGCATCTCATAAGTATTATTTGTAGCAAATTACATTAAAATGATATTAAAATCAACGACAAATGCTTTAAAAATGATGGAAAAAATGACTTACGCAGTTTGAAAATGTTAAGCAACATTGCAAGAAAGTAACATTCTATATTTCAGAGCTGAAGTAATCTTAATTAATCTTAGGTAATCTTAATTTTAGAACTGAATTAATCTCTTTTGAAATATCACTTACAAATCCCATATGCATACGAATCCCATTCCCATACGAAGACTACAATTAACTACAATCCAAATCGACAAAATTTTTCCATTTTTTTTAACTTGGGTAGAAATATAATCGTCAGAAACTACACTGTACAGGTGACAATATGCTTGTCTCCATCATCAGATTTACTTCTCCATATAAAAACATCTTTGGTTCAGACTTTTAGATTACAAGGTATAAAAAGTACATTTGCTTGATGTTTATTCTAAAGAAAATGGCAATTTGGAAATAATCTATGTTAAAAAGCATCATCATTACTGAATGTACAAGAAAATTATCAGCAAAAAATTCCAAAATAGAAAGTTTTTTATGAAATGAATGAAAATATTTTAATATGTTGGATTACAGAAATGGTCAAACAATGTTAAAAACAAACAATCTTTAAATTTTTCATAACTTTTATTTAATTTTAAGGTCGCCTTATAACTGCTCTGGTCATATTGTGACCACTGTAATTTTTAACGTTGGTTTACATCTTTCAGTGTAATGATACGAGGAACCACATACTGACAACTTGACTACATAGAAATTTCCACACCCTGTGTGGGATTCGAACCCCCGACCCTTTAGCTTTAGAGATCTTGGCTATCTAGGCTGGCTTTTCATTACTTTATGACCTCAATCAATTACTTATTAGGATACGTGATTTGAAGTGCTCATTGACTACAATGAGCATTGTACACATTTACACAATGTACACATTTCCCAAGGCCAAATTTTCAGATATTTATCCAAATTTCAGTCTACAAATTCAAAATATACATATCGTACTGTAATGATTTGCGATCATTTTAGTAATTTAGTGTTCCAGAGAATAAAGACTTTCCAACAAAATGTTAAGATTTATATTCAAAGACAGAAGACAGCAGCGCCGCACGCAAACATTTTTTCTAAATTAACTGAATGCACGAAAGAAAGTCAAATTTAACATAAACATTCAATAAAGCATAATATTTAGAATTATTAGAAAGAACAATCAGCAAAATTGGGCAAGGGGTTTACAAAATTTCGAAGATAATCGTAATTGTACATTTCAAGTTAAAAAGGCGTGAACATGGAGACCATTGTTGTAAGGATAAAATTGAAGAAGAATATAGTTTCTAATAAATATTACGAAAACGCCTGAAGGGATCAGGCTGGAACTATATAGAACAACGAGGGGAAATTTATGAATGTTTTCGAGACTAATCACGATTTTGGGAGACATCTAGAAAGCTAGTTAAAATTAAATGTAGAAAAGAATAATTAAAATACATATTGAAACAAGAGATGCATCGTAGTGACGTCACAACGCGATATCGAACTAAAAATGGTTGTATTTAATGAAATAAGACAATGAAAGGAGAAATAGATAGTGCAGTGATTATAAGAGAAATTATAGACAGTATTGAGAACCGCTGACAAGGCCTAAGAACATTTAAAACCAGAAAATTAAGAAACATTCTGTAATCTTGTTTGTGGTCACGGGCGAGCGATCGGCGCTTGTTCAAGAAAAAATCTATATAAGACATTGGACAACAATGCCAGTGTACAGGAGACGAGGAACAAGTGCAGTGTTGCATGGTTGGTGAAGACGCTAGCTCCGTGTTAGCGTAGTGTAACATTTTTAAAAATTATTGTTCAGAAGTGGACTTGAAAACATTTTAGGTATTTTGGTGCGGACGAAAAGGTTATAACCAATGGGTGAATGACTTCGCAAGTAAGGGCAAATAATTTACGGGTAAAAGCGACGTGAACATTAATTTTACGTGGTGGCACCTTTGGACGATGGTCGCGGACATTTCGTTGCAGTGTTTACAACACAAGGTTTAGCATGCTCCGGACAGTACGAGCTAATACGAACAGATTATTTTATTTTGGTTCGCGTAACAAAACAGTCTCTCTTCACCGCGGGAACTTTAAATGTAGTGGAAACTTTGTGTTTCATCACAAAACGTTTTGTAGTGGTTTTCTTAACCGTGTGAGTCGTGGTACATATGGTCCTGGAAACTGGTGGAAGCTGAGGCCATTGCCGACGGCGACGCGTGATATGGCTGCATGTTGCAGAGTTCATCCGGTATCAGGGAAAAAATGCATGGATATTTTTTTTATTTATCTGGCAACTTCAAAAGCATCTGTCGAAGACCATGTCCTGTTGATTTATCATAGAATAAGAGGGTCAACAATCTGAAACGACAGAATGTGCATTCGGTGTGGATGAATGTGTTTTTGCATGTAATTTTGTATTATGTGATTTTCAGTGTGAATGGTCATTATTTGTTCTTTGTTTGTGTTTTAATGTTAAGGGTATTGTTTGTTTGCTATGTTTTGTTTTGTGTGCCGTCAGAGAGCACTATTATTGTACATATGTTTGTCGTTTTGGGACATCAGAGAAAAGGAAACAGTACATAAAAGTAGTCAATAAATTGAGATGAATGCATTCGGGTTCATCAATAACCATTATAGAATGTGCTGTGATTAAAGTAGTTAGATGCTGACCCACGCATGCGTTGCACGAGTACCAGGTTTCGGTCCCTGTACGAGGGCCATCACAAGTTCACGCCCGCAAAAATTGTAAGAATTTTGAAAGGTTAGCTAGCAAACAGGCATATTAAGGTAGAAAATAGAGGGAATAAGAGAGTTTATTATATTGGCAGCCCAACGGGTGGGGCTCGAATAAGAAGAAGAAGGAGGAATGGGTTAGTTTATTACAGTACCTTTAAAATATTTTTCCATTTTTTCCGTACCTGTATTCCTGCTTGAGCCAAAAGATGAGCCTGAGCTTGTGAAAGGCCAGGTTGAGATGCCACTTGTAATTGCTGGCCTTTTCTTTGGGCTGCAACCAGCTGTTGCTGTTTGATGAGTGCAGCCACTTCGGAGTCTGTCACACGTGACACACCTTGCTTCCCACTTGCAGAAGCAGCGGCAGCAGTGGCAACGGCAACTTGCTTCATATTCATATTCATCAACTGAAAGATAAGAATACTGACACTTAAGGATTTTGTTTCTCCTAATGAACTTCCCTTCTTACTTATTAAATATTTAACTGGGAGATTTTCAGTTACTGAGAACCTATCCTAAAAGAGACTCCAACCATATTCCTGTCATAAGCAGCGTGTACATATCACAAAATTATCAAAGGCATGTTCATCACACCATGTGAATTTACAAACTACTTGCTCACTAGTTCAAAAGCTGCTACTAAATTGGCCTGTTGTTGCTTCTGTAATTAATTTATTAAAATTGATATGGCCTGCCTTGTGGCTGGATCAAAGAAATATTTGTTTCACTTTTTCCAACAATAAAGAAGATACCATTGTTGTCAAACTCGCTTTGCTACTGCTACAAAGAAACTGATGGCTCTAGCTCCCTAAATCAACTCTGAAGATCTGAGGGAGGCCGAATTAAAAACTATGGAGTGGAATACCCCAGGAAAAACTCAGAAAATGCTTCTCCCCTCCCTCCAAGTGAACTTTAACAATCCGCAACAAATACACTCCTAACAACAAGGCTAGATAACCTAGTAGTAAGCATGTTGAACCAAGAAGAAAAAGAAGAAGAACAACAACAAGGAAAAACAACAACAAAATGACAACAATCCATCATCCCTTCCAACACTTTCTCCAGTTTCAGTTGTCAAGGACACTTTCATCAACAATCTTCAATTACGGTTGTGAGATATCTTTGAGAAGCTTGGTTCTTTAAATCCAAGAAAAGGTCCAGGTCCCGATCTCATACCTAATCTGTTTTTGTTACATTGTAGATATGCAATAGCTAACCTATTATTTCTACTATTTATTTAATCCCTCAGATGTGGGTCTTTTCCTGATGTTTGGAAGAAAAGCAAGATTATCCCTGTTCATAAAAAAGGTGATAAAACTGATGTGACAAACTACTGCCCATTTTCCATCTTAAAACGCCATCCCTACGCTGTTTGAAAAACTTGTGTGCATTAATCTTACATCTTCTTTTGAGCCTGTACTTTCAGACTCCCAGCACGGGTTTCAGGGAGTGCAGGTCAACCTGTACAAACTTGGGCATATTTAAAAAGTTTACTGTTGATTCACTTGCTGATGACTCTCAAGTTGATACAATCTATACGGATTTTGCTAAGGCGTTTGACTGGGTTAAACATATAATCTTAATCCATAAACTCAGATGGGTTTGCGTGATCCGCTCCTTTCTAGGATCAATTCTTATTTGCATAACAGACTGCAGTATGTTTCTCTGAACCGGTATCCACTTTGAATACTACCATATACCATCTGGAGTCCCTCAGGGATCTCACCTGGGCCCTTGCCTTTCCAACTTCTTTATCAATGATCTCTCTAGTCTTAAAACACAGTAATATCCTTCTTTTTGCTGACGACGCTAAGATTTATGGTTCGATAATTGATACTGACGATGCCATCAAGTTGCAACTTGATTTACTAGCTGTTGAAAATTGGTGCCTTCTGAAGAACATAACATTGCACCAAGACAAGTGCTATACCATTAGCTTCTCCAGAAAGCGGTCACTGCTAGTTTTCCAC